>JAQFVV010007613.1:0-71719 GCA_028023455.1 Epiperipatus broadwayi | reverse complement strand
CTCCATAAATTGTTATATCAATTTGTTAAAAATTTTAAATTTAAGATATATACAGCTATATGATGTTGATTTTATTTCTAATAATCTTGCAAAAGTTTAATCAAAGTAAACTATGAATATTTGATATGTGAAATTGTGCTAGTATTTAGGAGAGACGTTTCAGTAAAAAAAATAGTAATATTATGTAGTTGGGAAAACTGACCATGATCAATACATTTTAATAAGTTTGTAAATAAATGTTTAAAGCTAAAAGTTTTAAAAAAAGACAAGTTGGAAATTAAATGCATATATGTTTATTGTTGATAAGGGTTAATATTTAGTAAGTGAATATAAATATTTTTGTTTGTAAAAGTATATAATAGAAGATTAATATTTGATTTTTATAATATCGAGGTGTTATTTTGAAAGTTGTTATAGTATATTGTTTGTTTTTTAAAAATATTTATTTTATAAAATTGAATTGTTAGTTTATTTTTAGATAATTACAAGCGTTTATATCTGTGTTGTAGAGTCAGGTGACAGATAAACATATGTACACATATGCTTGTAAGTTTTTTAGTAAAGTTGTAAAACTTTTTTAAAATTCTATTATAAAATTTATAAATATTATATTGGCTATCATGAGATAAAAATAAAAATAATTAGTGTGAAATATTAAATCTGATTTTTAAAATACTGTTTTAAAAAATATAATGAATAAAAATAGACTTAGTTTTTTTAGAAAAATAGTCTTATAAAAGTTAAAAGTGAAATAAAGTAAAACATATCTTTTAAAAAATGTTTAATGGATTTAAATAAATGATAAAAATTAATTTAAGGATTAGAAGTAATGTAATAAATAATAAATATTAAATAAGTCAATATTTATTTTTAAATTTTGTATTTGTTAGTAGGAATATACTTAAATAGGCTAACCAAGGTGATTGTTTAATTTACCAATCAGGTGGGTAATTTCTTCCGGTATAAACACCGAGGTTCAATTGTTCAGAGAGGTGATTTGTAATTTCTTTTTTAAGTGAAGTGTGCTATTAAATATAGCTAAGTAAAAAATTATAGACTGCTCTACATAATAGTTTCTTAATTTATAAAGAGAGTAGTTTTAAATAATTTTATAAAAGTTTAGCGTTTAATATGCAGTGCTAATTTATTTATAGTTCCCTATTGATCGTCTCTATCAAAGCTCAATTTTACTATCAAATAATCATGAAAATATTGTATAATGATAAAAAGAATGTGTTGGAAGCCTTATATTAAAGATATAGTGAATGCTGGATTAACTAGGAGAATTACTAGTTGGATAAAAATAATATATTGGACATTATATGAATTTTAAAGAAGTTGATTATAATTGATTTCTTATAAGCAAATATGTTAAAGAAAGATAAATACTTCTTTATGAAGAAAGTATTTTTAAAATTACATATTTTAATATATCTTTTGGTAAAAAGATATGGAAGTTAGTAATAATTGCAGAAATACTTGCCTTATTAGAGTCTTTGTTGTTTTAAAGTCTAAATTTAGATAATTTTAAAAGGCAGATAAATCGGAGAAATTAATTGATAAACTAAATATTCCTCTATAAAGAAATAACCAATAACAAAACGTTATAATATTTAAATTCTATATGCTGGTTATATAGAAAAATTTTAGAAAATGTTTTGCTGAGTATTTAAAGAAATGCGCTTTAAGTATCTGAGGATATCCAAGTCAATTTTTGTAAAAAACTTAAATTAAACATTTAACTATTGATTAATCCTAGGGAAGATAGTAACCTTTTAAATGAAATCCGAATTCTATAAACTGTTTTAATTATTATTTTTTTTTTTTTTTTTTCTTTATGGTGGAACTTATTTTATCTTATTTTTTTAAAAAAAAAAAAACGTTTTCCATTTATTTCATAAAAACTGTTTAAACACGTGATGTACCGGAAAAGGATGTGATGTTGGTAAAATTTTGTGCCTAGAAAAAAAGAACAATTGTAGGTGGAAAGAAGACACCGTTGAATTTTATGTAACATATTTTGTTTTCTTAACTAACATAGATATTTAATTATTTATTGATCTATTAGAGATAAGAGAGGTACATTTTAAAAGTAACTACATATTAATATAACACTTAATTTCCTAAAGTTTATTTTTATATAATTTTACAACACGTAATATTTTAAGAATAATTGTTGAGTATAAATGTGATATTATTTTTGTAAAACTATAATCCTGGAGGACATCGTTTGGCTGATTATAAGTTGGAGTATCATTTGTGGTAATCATTATATAATATTAATAATTTAATGTATTTTGCTTTGTTTTCTTTAGATAAACCAAATATTATTTGATTGTTGAGTGAATGTATAAATATTTAAAGAACATACACGCATAATATTATCAATAATAGTTTTATTTTAATATGCATACTTTATTTTACAATATAAATTTATTACAATGTAATAAGAGTTATCCAGAAATAATTATATGATTCTTTTATGAATACACTTTAATGTTTTTCTGTTACAATATTAGGAATTTGATTTATTATATTAGTATGAGTCATTTATATTTATTTTCAAGTTAGTAAGAAGTAAAAAAAAAAATATATCTATATTTTTTTTTATTAGACAAGTTAAATTAATTTTATATAGAAATTTATATTTTGTTTGAAGAGTTTATCATATATAGATGATGAGATATAAGAGAGTTTGGATAGTCATTATTTTTAAAAAATTGGTAAGCTAATACTGAAGTTAAATAAGATTAGAATGATACTTGAAGATAAGATTTATTAAGAGGGAATAGGAATAACAAGTAGAGAAGAATAGTAGTTTAAATGGAAAAGAATCATAGAATTTTATTTTAATATAATAACTTTATAAAAATTGGTAATTTATAAATAAAATTTTTGTCTTCACAAAATTGTTGAATAATTTTAAAAATATTATTTTAAGAAAAGAACATATATGTATTGCATATTTTGGTAAGACATATATTATGAAATTACATCAGAATGAAGTAAATAATTATGTAATCAATAAAACTCACATAATGTTACAAAGTTATATCAATCTATACATTAGTTGATATTTAGTTAATGCTAATAATAAATGTAATACATAATAGTTACATTATAATAGAAATAGCTAGAATACTTAAATGGAGTAGCATTTTAATTATTAAAGTTTGTTTATTTTACATGTGCTACATAAGTGATATTTTACATAAAAGCCTTCTATTGTACTAAGTGATTATAAATGATATCTAGTAAAATATAAGTTCATAAACTCAATTAAATGTTACTGATAAAACATTTAAGAAATGTATGGATTATTTATTTTGGATTATAGAAATAACAACAATGTAAGAATCTTGTATTATTATTATTTTTCTTATTTTATTTTTTCTTGATTTCCACTTGTAATGTAAATAATGTATATAAGTTGTTTATTAAAATTGATGTAAATAAATTTGTTTAAGTTGTTTTAAAAGTGTGTCGAATTCATTATTTTGCACCACAGCATTTGACAACAGATAATTTGAATAAAACATAATATTTGCACAATATGAATTAAATTATTATTTTTTTTAAAAAAAAATACAGTATTTTCTTAATATAATTTATAAAAATTCATTAACATTAACATATTATGTTATAATGGTCATGAAATAATTATAATACACAATATGAGTATAATATTATTTATTGCCACATATTATTAGATTATAAGATTTATTATATTCTCAATTAAGATACTATATGAAGATGAAAGACATGTAGATGATTTACTTGTTTTCTTAATGATTAGTAGTATAATAAAATAGACAAGGTTAACTTATACATTGGAAATTGTTATTATTAGTTATTTATTATTATTATAAGTTAGGTGTAGTTAGGTTTGATATTAAATCCCTTATCATGCCTATCTGCAAGAAGTATTATTACTTTAAGATAATTAAAAGAACCTGAGATTATTTAGTTATATTTCTTTGATAAAAGATTGAGATTTATTTATTGCTATTATTGAAGTTAGTTAATTTTATAAAAGACATAGGAGTGCTATAGATGTATTAGTGAGATAATAAAGAGGTAATAGTATTCTTATGCCATTGAGATTATGTCTTTGAAGACATGGGCTCAATGTAAATTCATATTACCACTTGTAACTTCACTTCATAGTCTCATGATTTAATAAATACTTATTTAATTAGTGCATGATATTGAACCATATTAATTTTCTGTTAGTTGTACTAAATCTGATAAGATATAGTATTATAAAAATATATTAATAATAGTTATACATATTTTAGCCGAGCATAACGATTTAATTGAGCTAGTCATATTTTAAGTTATATTATATATTTCTGGAAGTGAGGGTACAATATATATATATTGAAGAATATTTATAAAAATGCAACAGCAACAATTAGATTACATAATGATACTGGGAAAGTCAACATTGAGAAAGATGTAAGACAAGGTAACTCCATATCTCCAAAACTTTTTACAGCAGTGCTGCAAGAAGTATTTTGTGGATTAAAATGGGAAACTAAAGGAGTGAAAGTAAATGGAGATTATTTAAGTCATTTAGATTTCACAGATGATGTAGTTGTTTTTTGCAAATAATGCTTCAGAGCTGCAGGATATGTTGCAGGAATTATCAGATGAAAGTAGGAAAGTAGGACTAAAGATAAATGTTAAAAAGACTAAAGTAATGTTTAATTGATTTGCTCAAAATATGAAAATAAAGATTGATTATGATGAATTAGAAGAAGTTAACAGTTACAAATACCTTGGTCAGATTATTAATACAGATGGAAACATAATGGAAGAAATTAATCATAGAATTAAACTTGGTTGGAGTGCTGTTGGTAGAAATAACTTGATACTAAAAGAAAATATGCATATGTGTTTGAAAAGGAAGGTTTTTAACAAATGTGTTTACCAAGTTCTTACTTATGGATCTGAGACTTGGACACTTAATAGAAGAGCAATACAGAGACTTCAGACCACTCAAAGAAGTATGGAGAGATGTATGTTGGGAGTAACAAGAAGAGATCGAAAACACAATGTATGGGTAAGAGAACAAACGGGTACTACTGACCTCATTGAAAAATTAAAAGATTGAAGTGGAGTTGGGCTGGACATATTGCT
Organism: Epiperipatus broadwayi; assembly: GCA_028023455.1. Lineage (NCBI taxonomy): Eukaryota > Metazoa > Onychophora > Udeonychophora > Euonychophora > Peripatidae > Epiperipatus > Epiperipatus broadwayi. Next base: position 66,577 of record JAQFVV010007613.1, on the reverse strand, counting down.
AGAAAAGAGGATAATAGATGGACAATTGAAATTTTAAACTGGATTCCAAGAGATTGTAAAAGACCCAGAAAGAGACCACATGTGAGATGGATGGATGAAATAAGAAAATGTGCAGGGGTGATGTGGAGAAGAGAAGCCGAGGTTTGGAGAAGATGGATTAAACTTGGAGAGACCTTCATCCTGCAGTGGATTGATAATGGTTGATAATGATGATATATAACACAGTAGTCTCGCTGTAAGATGGCTAGAACTGAAATATCTCAGTAAGCTAGCCCATTCTAATCGTGTTCGTCATAGAGTAGTAAACCGGTTTATTGACATTTGGTGGATAAACATTGACAGTCAGTAAGTTTTATTCAGTCTCTATAATTGACTTCAGACAAGCAAGCAGTCTAGAATAGATATATTGGCTATGAATCATACAATTTATTTCTTCTTTTGCAATCCTCTCCAAAAATGGATGCTCTATTGTAAATAATTAACATTGTAATTTAAATAAATTTGAATTCCATCTATTGATAGTCAGTAAGTTTTATTCAGTCTCTATAATTGACTTCAGACAAGCAAGCAGTCTAGAATAGATATATTGGCTATGAATCATACAATTTATTTCTTCTTTTGCAATCCTCTCCAAAAATGGATGCTCTATTGTAAATAATTAACATTGTAATTAAAATAAATTTGAATTCCATCTATTGTATACACGTACACACTGATCTTCCCATTATTTTCCATTATCTTATTATAAATATGAGAACGTCGTTCTCAAAAGCGCTCAGACATATAATTCTATAGAACTAATAAACTTCTCTATTAATCCGTATAAGCGCACATATTACGCCTGTAACATAATATTAAGAAATAGCTGTAATTGATTTAATCTGACTATGGTTTTAAAAGATTTTACAACCAGAATCCAGTTTTATAGAGGTCAGCATAAAGAAGAATAACGATGTTTTGATATATTGTAAATAATAATTAATCTTCTGCAGATAATGGTATATCAAGAATTAAATATTATTATGGGTTTTTAGATTAATATAGAATAGAAATACAAATATTAAATGCATGCAGTAGCAGTTACATCAAAAGGCAAAAGTTAAAATCTGAAATAGGTTAAACACAAATATATAATAAATGATTATTAGATGAGTGATTCTTTGTATATGTAACTGTCGTGATTTTTTTACGAGCAATTTATGATCATTGCTGCTTGAAATTCATGTTCACTGTTTAGTAACGTCTGAATTTTAATTTATAAAGAAACAACTTCAATAATGGTCGCATTTGCCATATATTTTACACGCACACACACACACACACACATATATATATATTAGTGTTTTATCTCTAAAGAAATATAATAATAAAATATGCAGAATGTAAAAAAGAAACAGGATAGTGGGTGAGGCAATATTATGAATCAAACATACTGAAATAAAACTCTATTTTCAATTAATATGAAAATAACAAAACTGATTACAAATAGTGTCCCAGAGATAGAGACTCTCTTACAACTAATCAATTATGAAATTCAGAAGGTGCAGATATAAAACATTGAGTGTGAGATCACCTGTACCCTGATTCCAAATCGCTTTTCTACAACTCTATAGTTTAGGATAATAAAAAAATAAAGATGCGAGCTCTTGGGGATAGGCAGTAAAATTATAGATTACTTATCTATATTTCTGTTAAGAAATAAGGTGAATATGTATAATAATGCCTGGCTTGCTTGTCTACTATGGTCACTTACCTATGCCTATTAATGCTAGTTTGAAATACCTTTAAATAAATATAGTAAGTGGAGATTACAACATCAAATTTAGAAAATAATGATGGCATGTTATTGATGTTAGATAATATAATGAACAAATAAACTAAATATATTATTTGAGAGAAGTTTAATATATGGAATTTTGTGTGTGTATTTGTACCATGAGTGATGCTAAACAATACACTCATTTCAAAATTAGAGGAAGATCTATGCTTGAATTTATTTTGCATAAATTAGATTATTATAATGGGTTTGAAACTTCTCTCAGGGTTCATATTATAACTTAGATAAATAATAATAATAATAATAATAATAATAATAATAATAATAATAATAATAATAATAATAATAATAATAATAATAATAATAATAATAATAATAATAATAATAATATGCATGTCAAATTAGCAACAAGGACAATTTAGCAACAATTTTTTCCTTTCTATTATAAGTAATTGATTTGCTAATGGTGTTCAAATGATAATGGACAATCCAGGATATTATATGTAGACAAACTATGTAAATGCAAAATTTGTAATTCTTTTGAGACAATAAAGGCCTTTTGAAACATAATAATAATAATAATAATAATAATAATAATAATAATAATAATAATAATAATAATAATAATAATAATAATAATAATAATAATAATAATAATAATAATAATAATAATAATAATAATAATAATAATAATAATAATAATAATAATAATAATAATAATAATAATAATAATAATAATAATAATAATAATAATAATAATAATAATAATAATAATAATAATAATAATAATAATAATAATAATAATAATAATAATAATAATAATAATAATAATAATAATAATAATAAAGCAAATATGAGTTCAACAGATATCGGATATCAAGATTGAATGCACTTCAGATGAAAAGCTTAGCACCAAAAAAAAGTAAATGTGCAAGCATTATTTAAGCTATATAACAACAGGTGTACTTGTTTTGAGTGACACTATAATGAGAATTAAAATAGGGTTACTTGAAATAAAAATTTATAATAAATCTCAAATTAATCCATATAACTAACTACCTTAGTAACCAAGGATAATCAGTATTCTCTCAAGCTTCATTTTCACCCTCAGCAGGCACAAGAATGCATGGAATACCTTGTTTTGTATTCAAGCACTTAGAAAAATTTACTGCACATTACTTATGTAATCTAGCTATTTTTTCTAATAAAAAAGGTTATCATATATATGGATTACCAATTTTACTAATACTATTTACCAAAACACATGGAAAAATAACCACATTAAACAATTTAAGTTCCATATCAAGGAGCCCACTGAGTATCAACCTGTGGGAGTCAATCATTAGAGACAGAGCAGAACCCTATCTTATATCTATACTATCTATATTGGCATTTTCTAAGAAAGGCTCATCTACAATGCAAGGAACTTTTTTTATTCAAATCAGTTATTGATTCTGTCAGAAATAAAAAAATATATATAGTCCAATTGGATATAAAATCAGCAGTTGATATGATTCTGAATGAACTCCTTGTTTAAGCATTAGCAGACACAGCAATATTGAGATCCTTAATATACTTAATCAGAAATCTTCTATTAAATTTATATATATATATATTGTAAGTATAGAATCTCATTCCCACACATATATTGATAAATAATACTATATAAAAACCCATTCAATTACGGAGCAGTATAACTTAATCAAATAATCAATACTAGGGATTAGGTCAATGAATGATAAATACTATAAATAGGAGAAATGATGTAACATAAAATTGTTAAACGATTAAGTGGTAGTTTAATGATTATAAGTGAAACAAAAGATATGTGTATATTATCTATACGATTATTATTACACACTGATTATAGATTGATTTACAATTATGCGCTTCTATGGATTAATTAAATAGATCATTTGGGAAGTTACATAAGTAAATAAAATATTTGGTTTAATATATAAAAGTTGGTTTGTGAGGTTAAGATATATAAAATTGGTTGTTGGGGTTAATATATAGATTGGTTTGTGCGGTTAATACGCCAAAGTTATGGGATAAATTGATTAGATAATCAATAATAAATTATATTTTAATCATTACCCAAAACATTACAAATTCACATTAATGGATTTTATTATAACATTATACATATAAGTAAGAGTTGATGATATGTAACTTCAAGAGCATGCATAATCACATTTCAACAATATTTGGGAGATCACTCAGATGTGTGGGAGTAATATGGTTCAGCCTAAAATAAGCTGTAATTATATAATATGATCTAGAGAATTAAATACAATGAGTGGTGAAAACATGTGATTATGATTTACAGATTGCATTGCAAGTGTATAAATAAATTAATAATAATAAAGATGGTATTACATTACAATTTACCATCGTATATATGAATGAGGTCACTTAAGACATTCTGGATGGTTTTGTCATATTTGCACAAAGATGAAAATTTGTCTGCAGGTGTGTCAAAACATATTTCTGAAAACAATGGAAAAAGCTAGCATGTTGGGATAGTTTATCCATTATTTTCCCATACACATATCCATTAGAAATGCTTGAAAGAGATCCCTACTAGGAAAAGTATCTACTTTGAGAGGGATAATAAGGATTTGGTCCCAGTATTCCGAAGATCCCACTGTGTATGGCAAAGCAAGAAAAGCAATGAATTGAACGATTGTAACAATATTTCAATAACACCTTCAATATAGATACTTTCAACCACTAATGATTAAGATAAACTAATTAATACTTGTTTAAAATAATATGCTAGCTGGCACAATGGAATGTTTCAATCGAAACCATCCATGGATGATTAACTAATGCCTTAAAATATAAAATGGATCAGAATATAAAGTCTAAAGGCCATACCTCTAAAATATTTCTTTACATTTCTATAAGCAATCAATACATGTATAACTTAAAAATACCCCAAATCCAAAATTAAACCAGACCAGCATAAAAATAATATTAAAACACAACCTAAGGTTTCACTGCTACAAGCAGACTTCTCAAGTGTAAAGAACTACCAAAAACTACACAATATATATAATATTAAAAATTACCCATAAATCCATTCACTTCCCATTCACCCTTAATATTAAAAGAACTCTTAAATAAGTTAATTGCTTCAGAATAATAAAATTTCAATAATAAAGACTCTTTAATTCTTCTTCTGATTTCATTTCTCTCAAATAAGACAACCTTAGCTTCATCAAAATCAATAGTGTGGCCTGTATCTTTTTCATGGACATACAAAGCAGAACTAAGATATCTATTTTTAACTCTACTTTTATGAACCATTATTCTTTCATTTAAACTCAAACTACTCTGACCTGTGTAAACCTTCTTCCGAAATAAACAAGGGATAAAATATACTACACCAGGAATAGTCTTTCTATCAAAAACTTCTTTTGTATTATTTAATAAAATTCCTGGTGTAGTATATTTTATCCCTTGTTTATTGTAAGAAGGTTTACATAGGTCAGAGTAGTTTGAGTTTAAATGAAAGAATAAAGGTTTATAAAAGTAGAGTTAAAAATAGATATCTTAGTTCTGCTTTGTATGTCCATGAAAAAGATACAGGCCACACTATTGATTTTGATGAAGCTAAGGTTGTCTTCTTTGAGAGAAATGAAATCAGAAGAAGAATTAAAGAGTCTTTATTATTGAAAATTTATTATTCTGAAGCAATTAACTTATTTAAGAGTTCTTTTAATATTAAGGGTGGATGGGAAGTGAATGGATTTGTGGGTAGTTTTTAATATTATATATATTGTGTAGTTTTTGTAGTTCTTTACACTTGAGAAGTCTGCTTGTAGCAGTGAAACCTTAGGTTGTGTTTTAATATTATTTTTGTGCTGGTCTGTTTTAATTTTGGATTTGGGATAGTTTTGATTTTATATTGACTAGTTTAGCTTTATGCTTGTAATGTTTATGTATAACTTAATATATTAATTTATAAAATAGAATCATATATCACACATAGGCAGATGATACAATAAATATTAAATTTATATCTGGCGAGATTTAATTAATAAATTGGTAAAACAAATTTCAATTGTTAGGTAAAGATTTAATTTATAAATTAATGAGGGCAACTGAGTACAAACATCAAAATTTTGTCTGTGATTTAGATAGTAAATAATATTATCATATGGAATAATTGGTATACACTAATTAACATTAAAGAAATTTATTTTTTCAATAATTTAATAGGGGAAAACTATTGGCAGTGGGGTTTAAATTTACTCACTGGGTTGGAAACTGACTCACATATTAAAATAAATCAAAATAACAAACTAAGAGAAAATAAAATTCAATCTAAATTGCTGCACCAAAATTTAAGGACTTAATACAGCATTAGAATAAATTTTACTGAGTTTATTTAACAATTTACAAAATAGATTTTAAGAATTAAATAAAAGAAAAAGGCTTACAATATAGTTTTAAATAAAAGTTTGATTTATTAAGAGTTCACTAATTGAGGACAATGTAGACATTTTACCTCACCAACTGGTTGGCCAACATGTTGACACTTGTGGAAACAATGCAGGTGGTTGATGGATCAGGATCATATACTGGTTTGACTAGAGAGATTTAAAGGTACACTTTCAGGTAAGCATCTTCTTTGAACAGTTCACTAAATTTGACCCAGATGTTTCAGGCTTTGGCATCATGAATGGGGTGATGATAATCCCAGAGATATGGGAAGCAAATGGTAGCTTCCTTTATTCCAACATTATTTATTTCACAAATTAAACTAGCGTGAAGTATGTTAGCAATTTGATATAAAACATAGAACAAGAATCCCTGATAGCCCAAAATTTATCTATTTATACATAATGCGAATATTTAAAGAATGCTGCCATGAAGCAAGCTATTTTAATCATTTCACACATATCTAGAAACAGGACATGGTCTTTTGTTTTCATTACATTTTTGTTTAGATGTCAATTTGATAAAATTCTTGCCAGCCATTCCTTCAAATTCAGTATACTTAGTTGAGATTCTAAATTGACCTACACTTATATATATGGTATGGAAAGACCGACCAATAGACAAGTGAAATTTAACTAAATTGACCTGCATTTGCACCTATGCTATGGAAAGACTTTAATTGAAGAATCTTTGATGTTTATAACATTTTATACATTTTTAGAATGATACAATGACTTGTCAAGATTACAAGATATAATAATTACATTATGTGAACCTTAAATGTCGATTTATATTATATTAAGTATTAGTAAAAATATTTACAATATTCAAGATTATTTATTTATCCTACATATATATATATATACACACCTGGGTCTCTTTTTACACGGACGTATTTAACATGATTTTGAAGTTACGCGATTCGTGTTTTACCGGAAGTCGACCTCCGATAATGCGCTATTACTTTAAATAATAAATTTCATGCACTTACGTTATATTGAAAGTAATAGCACATTATTGGAATTCTACTTTCATCTTAGTAATTTCAATATTTTCAGTGCTTTATAATAGTAAGATTTTATGCAATAATAAAATTAAAATCATGATTTCCACATTTTATGTATACACACATTAAAATTTACAAGATTATAATGTAAATTTGTTCAAACATTGTGCGTGCTAATTTTGCATTTTAAATCATATTCTGTTTTTGCTTTTTAAAAAAGAATGTAATCAATTATTAATCATTTAGTGTCCATAAGTTTATTTTTAAAAGCTCAGTAATAGCAGTGGGCACAATTAAAATCTGATTTTTAATTGTAATTAACAATTTAAAAATTACTTACGGGCGATTTGAAATTAATGCAGTGTAAAACAAAATTTGATTTTTAAACAGAATTGAAAATTAAAGGCAAAAATAAGAATTTAATTTTTAGTTGTTAATTTTAATTAAATTTTTCCCAGCAGTGGTGAATAAATGTCTTTTTATTATCATAAGTCTAAGTTCATAAACAATTAATAAAATCATCGTCGTTGTCAACAGAAAACTATTAACACAACATGAGAGTGAACTTGGCACTAGTTGTATTTCCTCTTGTGAGAATAATTGCTGAGATATTATTTATAATACTTCACTCATATACACTTTAATGCAATTAATTTTCTTAAAAACTTCTTTATTTTTTACAGTTTCGACTGTCCAGCAGTCTTCTTCAGAGCTCCATCTTCCTTACAGTTTGTGGTAAATTTTATGTAGGTCAGAGTAAATTTAGCCTTAATGAAAGAGTTAAGGTTCATATAAGTAGGGTTAAACATAGGTATCTTAACTCAGCTTTATATATTCATGAATTGAATACAGGTCATAGAATATTGTTTAACAATGCTTCGGTTATTTTTTATGAAAAGAATGAGTTAAAAAGAAGAATAAAGGAGACTTTGATGATAAAACTCCTTGATTCTGAGGCTATCAATCTCATGAAGACTTCTTTTGATATTAAGGGAAGGTGGAATTTGTAGTGAATTATGGGAAGGTTTGTTTGTATATATATATATATATATATATATATATATATATATATATATTCCTTTAGATTGATTTTCACTTGAGAAGGTCTATTTGTAGTAGATGAAACCATGGTTGTGTAAGGATTTTGGTAAAAATTTTAAAATTTAATCTAGTATTGTATTGTTTTATGGTTTTGCATTTTTATTTTTGCTAGTATAGTATTATATATATATATATATATATATATATATATATATATATATATATATATATATATATATATATATATATATTGTACCCTTTTGTTTAGGTTGGAATGAATTATTTTTAATAATTTACTGAAAAATTTTAAATTTTAAAGTTAAGTAAGGGATGATGTATGCTGTGTGTTAATAATCTTTGAATAATTTAGTTAAGGCAAGAAAAATAATTGATGTCTAATATTAAGTTGGTATTTGTAAGAAAACAGTTAACTAAAAATCATTATAAGATTGTATGGTTGGGAGAACTGGCCATAATAAATACTGATTTAATAAGTCTTATAAATAATAATTAGGGTAAATTTTAAAAGTAATGCTTTAAAGTTAAACGAATAGATTTAGTAATAATAATTGTATTTAATGGCTATATTTTTAAAATCATTTGATTAAAAAATAATAATGTGGGAGAAAAGTGTAATTTTTTAGTTTTATAATATTAAAATAATTATTTTAAAATTGTGCTATAATAGTGATTATGTAATATTTTATAAATTAAATTATTTATTTTAGTTTTATTTAAATGATTAGCATCTTATTTAATTTTGTAAATCATGTGACATACACCTGTGTTTGAAAATAAAATAATATTATCTGTTATAAATGTTAAATTGGATTTTTAAAGTGAATATAATAAATAAAATCAGATTTATGTTTTTTGTTGAAAATAAATATGTTAAGTTTAAAATAAAAGTAGAAATGGTAATAAATATTGAAATGTGATTTTTAAAAGTTATTTTAGACTCTTTAGTAAGTCTAAATAAAATGTGAAAATTAATTAAGAATTGAATAATATAATAAAAATAAATATTTAATAAATTATTATTAACTTTAACTTTAAATCAGTGTTCGTGGTCCTGGATAATTTGAGGTAAGGATTGTTTAATGGACCAATCAGAAGTGGAATCAGCTTGAGTATTTAAGAGCTGTTCAGATTTTAACAGACTATTATTAAACTATTATCTCGTTCTACCGATGTACTATTATATCATCATTAATATTTCTACAATTTCGGTAATGTAGTTAGTAGTGTAATAATCAATTTTATTTTACTTTAATTTTATAAAAATACAGTAGTTTATTATTACAAGATCGTGATCTGGAGAGAGAGGGTACAACGGTAGGTAGTGAATTGGCACCCAACATGGGGCTCGAGAAGTTAGGAGGTTCAGTCTTGATATGTGAAGAGCCAATAATTATAGTTGTAGTTTAGGGAAGATAGCTAAAATTATATAATATAATTAAGTTACTGTAACTTTGGAACATTGAGATATTAGGAGATAGAAAATTCTTCAGTGTGATTGCATAGATATATGATAGATTTATGATGAGCACCAATCCACTAGGTAGCGAATTGGTGCCACAACTTTTAGGGCAATGATAGATGTATATAGAGTAGTTAAATTTATAAAATACAATGATAAATGTTAGGGGACAGTGATAGATATAGATGTGTTTTAAAAAACTGTATAAGTTAGAATGTAGTTTTAGGATTATTAATAGTCATATCTTGTTAAGTATAAATAATTTGTCTATGTTAATAGCAGTGATAATTATTTTAAATTTGATTATGAAGTTGAAGTAGATATTTTATTATTAAAACTATTATCATATGTGATATTTGTAGTCTGAGTATTTAAAATGAAATATTATATGTTGCTTGTAAATTCATAAGCAAATAAATATATGAGATATGTAAATGTGGCTAATAGTTATTTTACGATATGACCATATTAATTATTAAAGTGTTTAAAATAAATATTAAATATAGTCTACTATGTGCAAATTTATTTGTGAATTGTATGTGTGGGAATTGAAAACATAACAAATATAATTTTGTTGTATAAGTTGTATAATTTAGGAAGTATTAGTGGAGTAAGGTTTAGATAGTGATATTCTATAGTTTATTGTGGATGTGAATTGGGTGGAGATGGAAAGGCTGGTAGGGAATTATTTTATGAAAATATATTTATAGTAATACTGTACACTGTTTCAAACTGAATTTTGGAAAATATTTAAAAATGAGTAATTGGGATAAAAAGTTAGAGACTGAGATATCTGGTTTTTTTATTGATGATAATGTTTGTGAGAAAGGAGAAGGAGAAAATTTAGTAAATCCTGAGACAGTTATGGATAGTAATCACATTATGAGTAGTGAAATAAAGGAAGATGAGGAAAAGATGGTGGAAATAAAAATAGTAGAGAAAGAGTTAGTGAAAACTGAAAAAATATAGAAAACTATTTCATATTAGAGGGAATGAAGTGTTTTATTGACTCCCTAAGAGAGAATATGAATAAAAATAGAATAGCTTCAGATGCTAAATTTGATTCTTTTAAAAAAGATATGAAAGAGGAGAATAATTTCTTAAGAGAAGAAATGAGGTCTCTTAAAGAAAATAGTATGAAGTCAGATGCTAAATTTGACTCTCTAAAGGAGGATATGAATAAGTCTCTTAAAGAAAATAATGTGAAGTCAGATCTGAAATTAGAATCTCTTAGTGAGAGGATTCAAGAAGGTTTAGATAAAAACTGAGATGAGATTAGATTTTGTATAACTAATTTCAATCAAAAACTTGAGGATAATACTAGAACAGTGGAGGAATTTAAAGAAGAAGCAAAAAGCAAATTTGATAGTCTTGATTTGAAGTTCCATAGAAATGAGAAGGCCATTGAAGCTTTGAAGATGGAAGTTATCCAGATTGATGATAAGAATCAGGAATTGTTAGCAAGAAAATTTTGTGAATTTTCTGAAAATACTGTCAAAAGTTTAAAGGTTCAAATAGATTAATCTGTTAATCAATGTAAGACTAATAATGATGATTTAGTTGTAAAAATAGATAACTATCACTTGAATGTTAGTAATGAAATGCGTGAAGTAAAAAGTCATATGGATAAGGTTAGTGATGATATTAAAGATATTAAGGAAGAAGTAGTCCAGACAAAAATGAGCATAAAAGATGATATAGAAAAAGAATTGATAGAGAAGTTTAGAAATTTAGATAGTCAAAAGGCAGATGAGGATAAGTATAGGTGTAGAGTAGAAGAAAAGATAAAGCAGTTACAAAAATACACAAAAGAACAAGTAAGTAGATTATAAAAATAGTGGTGAGGGTAGAGAGATCTTATATCAAGGCTTAGATCAGTTTAGAAAAGAACAAAAAGTGTACGTGTAACAAATACTTGGACAAATTAATTTTGAAGAAAAGCTTCAGCAAATTTGTGACCAGGTGAAAGAAATAAAGTCTATAAACGATAAGAAAGTAGAATTAATTCAAGAGAAATTCATATGTAAGCAACCTGAAGATTGTATTAATGTTTTACCAGTAAATCATGTAGAGTATACAAAAAAAAGTAATGATAGTCAGTTAGATGATACTTTTGTAAAAGAGGTTAATAGTAGTTCTAGTAGGGAAAGTATAAATTATGAAACGGAAATTAATAATTCTATGGCTTTGCATTTCATGAAAGTGAAACCTTTTAAGGGAGATTATGTAGAAAATCTCTTAGAATTTTTCAATAATTTAGACGAATTATTTTCGTTATGTCAAATGTCGGAAAAAGAGAAAGTAGCCATTTGTAGTAATCATTTGTATGGAACTGCCAAAGATTGGTGGCAGTCACTTTTTACAAAACCTGTAACCTATGGTGATTTCAAATGTTTGATCATAGGAAGCATTTGGAATTCTGATAAGCAGGATTGTATCAGATACCAGATTACTCAAGAGAAATGCCATAACAGTAAGAGAAGTTATACCAGTTTTTTCAGAAATCAGGCCATATGTTTAAAAACTTTAACTGCTTGTGCACTATCAGAAGGACAAATTGTAAGGATAGTGAGGCATAACTTACCCTGAAATATTGAACAGTTATTGATAGCTGCTTAGTGTAGTTCTATTGAGGATGTTGCAGAAGTGTTGGATGCTTTGGAAGTAACCGAGGTATCTGTTGAGAATAAATTTAGATCTAATAGAAAAAGAAATAATTATCCTTTGGCTAATGTCAATGTAAATAGTAATAGAAGACCTTCTTGTGGATTTAAAAGAAAATGGGACTAGAGGGATAAAAATAGGATGTTTGCTCAGATAGGAAAAGCTGTTAAGTTTAATAAATTTAAAGGCAAGAATGATAATCAAAGTAATCAACCCTCTACTAGTGGTGTAACCACTATATTGAAAAGACCAGTTGGTAAATTTAGTGACAAAAAATTAAACTAGAAATGTATTTGTATGCTAGTTCCTCTTTGCAAGGATCCGGTGCTAACAAAATAGGGAACATTCAGATGTGGATGCTAAATACTTTAGATCTTGACATAGATTTTCTTGAACCATTTACTATATGTGAACCACCTATAACTTATCAGTGTCCAATTATAATTTTGCATATTAATAATATCAAGGTAGAAGCTTTAATTGACTCTGGTAGTCAAGCTTCCATATTATCAGAGTCAACATATCAAAATCTGGTAAGCATGGAAGGTGATGTACTCTCATTAGCAGTAAAACAGATTCATGTAACCCTAGCAAATGGAAAGAGAACAAAGTTATCAAATAGACAAGTTTGGATTATCTTCAAAATAAATAGTACAGAATTTGGGCATGTTTTTCTCATTATGCCTGGGTTAATACATGAAGCCATAATAGGTGCTGACTTCATGATTTTGAATAATTGTCAGATTGATTTTTATAGTAAAATTTTTACTTGTAAACAGGAAAGGCTTAATTTTGAATATGGTATGCATAACCTTTCCAATCAATTATTATGCATACAGAATACATTAATTGATGCTTATATAAAAGTTAAAATTGAACATGTATATGTAATTAATTCTAAATTAGGTGAAAATTTATACCAATTAATGTATCATTTTAAAAATATATTTTCAAAAGTCCCTGGTATAATAGAAGGATATACTCATAGAATAAAATTGAAGAGTAATGATCGTTTCCATCAAAAGATTACCCAATTCCTTACCAATATCAGGATGAGGTACAGAGTCAAATTGACAAAATGCTGGAGTGGAATATTATTAAGAAATGCCCTTCTTATGTGAACCCATTGGTTATTGTAAAGCAGAAGAATGGCCATATTAGGGTATGTCTAGATGCTCAAATGTTAAATACTGTAACTATACCAGAGCATGACATTCCTCCACCTGTACATGAGATCCTTACTAAATTTCATAAGAGGTCAATTTTCTCCACATTTGATTTGACAGCTAGTTATTGGCAAATACCACTGCATGAGAATGATCAGCAATATACAGCATTTCAATTTCAAGGTCAGTCATATGTTTTCAGATGAATGCCTTTTGGTCTCATTAATATTGGTGCTGGCTTAATCAGATGTTTGCACATGACTTTTTCAAAACAATTGCAGGAAAAAATTATCATGTATGTGGATGATATAGTCATTCCTTCTGATAATTTGCAAAAGCATCTCCAACATTTGGAATTATTTTTCACTGAGTGTGCTATAAAAATGTTAAAATTAATATGGAGAAGTGTTCAATAGCAGCTAAAGAAATAACTTTTTTGTGTTATTTAATAAATGAGCATGAAATCCAACCCCATCCTGAAATATTGCAGCTAGTCAATGCTTTTCCACTCCAAAAACAGTAAAAACAATTAAAATCATTTTTTGGGTTATGCAATTATTATAATAGGTTCTACAAAAAAATTGCTGAAGATACCATATATTTGTCTAAATTGTTAAAGAAAACTGAGAGGTGGAAGTGGACTGCTAATCATGATAGAGAATTTAGTATAATTAAAAGTAAATCTATAATGCGTGATTTTAATATATCCTGATTTTAGTAAAACTTTTTATGTACAAACAGATAATAGTTACTATGGTCGGGGAGTGGTGTTATATCAACTTGATGAGGATCAGGTACCTCATGTAATGTCCTTATTAAGCCGACATCTGAGAGGTGCTGAGTTGAATTACACTATTACTGAAAAAAGACTCTAGCTGTTGTTTGGGCTGTTCAGAAATTATGACAATTTTTATTAGGATCAGATGTGATTGTATTGACAGACCATAGAAGCTTAGAGTTTTTAAATAAGAGCTACCTCAGTAATGAGGGACTTGTTAGGTGGAGCTTGTAACTTCAACAATTCAGTTATAGAGTGATCTATATTGAAGAGAGACAGAATATCCCTGCTGATATTCTTAGCCTCCACCCTATCTGTTTGGTGTCACAAAATCCTGACACACAAAATATAATTATTAGTAATGTTAATTTGGTTAAAGATGCATCTATAGTTGATGATTATAATAATCTCACTATGATTCAGGGTCAGAATCAAAGACTAAATAGAATCATGACTATCTTAAATAATCATGATAATATAAGTAGTAAAGATAAACATATTAAAAACATTTTTAATAAGTATAGAATGTACCAGAATTTATTAATGTATAATTTGAAGTCTAGGCAGGGGGAATCATGGAGGATAGTTGTGCCTGACTCTATGATTGACAAGTTAATTATGTATATTCATACTAGTTATAATCACTATGGTGCACCAACATTATGTATGTTTTGAAATCCATTTTTTACTGGAATAAAATGTATAAATGTGTAATAAGAAAAATTAAAACATGTTCTACTTGTTTAAAATCTAAATATAATAATAAATCTTATGTAGGAATTTTGCAGCCTATTATTCCTGATAGATTTAATGAGTTGTTAGCAATTGATTTTTATGGGCCTTATCCACCATTTAATCAACAGAAATTTATTTTAGTAGCTTATGATGTTTTCAGTAAACTAGTGTCAGCTTATCCAGTGCCTAATACTAGTGCACATAATGGCATTAAGTGTATGATCAAATATCAATTTCCATTAGTAAGAAAACCACAAGTAATACTCACAGATCATGCTACAGCTTTTATATCTGGTAGGTGGAATAAGCGGATTCGAACTCAGAACCTCAGACATGTTATGAGATCCATAAGAAACCCTCAATCTAATTCATGTGAACATGTTATGTGGGAGCTTAGTAATTATTTAGGGTGTATGTAGCTGATAACCATAAGAAATGGGTTCAAAAACTTGCTGAAGTTGTCAATTACATAAATAGTACTTATAATGAATCCATTGGTTTTACGCCTATTCGTTTGCATTATGGTAAACATGAACAGTTATTGATTGAAACACCTATTTCAATTTTAAGAGAACCAATTAATGTAGATGAAGATATTAGTCAAGCTAAAATAAAGATACATCTTATTGGTGATAAAAGAGTAAAAAGATCCCATAATAAACCACATCCCTTTAAAATTAATGATTTAGTTCTGGTTAGAACACCCCATGTTAGCAACCTACAGAGAAATCAGTTTAAAAATTTTCTTAGTTTACATGAGGGTCCATTTAAAATAACTTGCAAAGTAGGTGAAAATGCATTTATGTTAGCTACACCAGAAGGAGGGAAAGGAACATATAATGCAAGAAGCCTAATTCCATACCCTTCTGATGTGTAGATAGTACTGTTATTTAAAAGTACTTTCTGGTTGAGATTTTCTGTGATGTTCTAATATTTTGTGAAATTTTAGGTTAAAGTAGTTGGTTGTGACATACAGTAACATAGGATAAATTTAACTATAAAGGCAATGGGAATTATAAGTATAGATTAAATAGGTTGAAGATAAATGGTTAATTTAAAATTTTATTAGAAGGGAAATAATATGTATCCTTTTGTTTAGGTTAGAATGGATTATTTTTAATAATTTACTGAAAATTTTTAAATGTTAAAGTTAAGTAAGGGATGATGTATGTTGTGTGTTAATAATCTTTGAATAATTTAGGTAAGGCAAGAAAAATAATTGATGTATAATATTAAGTTGGTATTTGTAAGAAAACAGTTAACTAAAAATCATTATAAGATTGTATGGTTGGGAGAACTGGCCATAATAAATACTGATTCAATAAGTCTTATAAATAATACTTAGGGTAAATTTTAAAAGTAATGCTTTAAAGTTAAACGAATAGATTTAGTAATAATAATTGTATTTAATGGCTATATTTTTAAAATCATTTGATTAAAAAATAAAAATGTGGGAGAAAAGTGTATTTTTTTTGGTTTTATAATTTTAAAATAATTATTTTAAAATTGTGCTATATAAGTGATTATGTAATATTTTATAAATTAAATTATTTCTTTTAGTTTTATTTAAATTTTTAGCATCTTATTTAATTTTGTAAATCATGTGACACACACCTGTGTTTGAAAATAAAATAATATTATCTGTTATAAATGTTAAATTGGATTTTTAAAGTTAATATAATAAATAAAATCAGATTTATGTTTTTTGTTGAAAATAAATATGTTAATATTAAAATAAAGGTAGAAATGGTAATAAATATTGAAATGTGATTTTAAAAGTTATTTTAGAGTCTTTAGTAAATGTAAATAAAATATGAAAATTAATTAAGAATTGAATAATATAATAAAAATAAATATTTAATAAATTATTATTAACCTTAACTTTAAATCAGTGTTCATGGTCCTGGATAATTTGAGGTAATGATTGTTTAATGGACCAATCAGAAGTGGAATCAGCTTGAGTATTTAAGAGCTGTTCAGATTTTAGCAGACTATTATTAAACTATTATTTCATTCTACTGACGTACTATCATTGTTAATATTTCTACAATTTCAGTAAAGTAGTTAGTAGTGTAATAATCAATTTTATTTAACTTCAATTTTATAAAAATACAGTAGTTTATTATTACAAGATCGTGATATGGAGAGAGAGGGTACAATATATATATATATATATATATATATTGTAATGGATGCTTAAAACACTACCATTACAAAATTGAAGTTTTACAGGGAAAAAAATAAATTTATATAACTTCGATATTGTTTGTAAAATTTGATTAAGTTTTTATTGATATATATATATTGTAACGGGCACAGACATCATTACATTGTTTTTTATTAGTAAACATGAAAAAAAAACAAAAGTTTGCAAATAAAACTTTTTTTTTTAAGAATTAAAAATTCAAAATTAAAATTCTATACTAAATTCATATCTATATAATCGCACAGATGAAAAAAAAATTATTAAAATAAAACTTTATTAAAAAAAAAAGAAAAAAGTATTTTAAAACTAAATTGTCAGTAAAGATTTAAAGATAAAAATATATCTAAGTTTGTACAAAACACATTAATTAATCAAAAATGAAAATGATTAATTTAATTAGTCAAATGTAAACTAGCCTTGGGCATTTAAATGTATAAGCATTGGTCAGATAGGAAAACAATAGAAACTAATAGCCAATGAATGAAAAACAATGGAATCGGACCTCAGCAAAAGGACCATCACATCGTCATGACATAATGTCCACTAGATCTGAAAGGCTACTATAAAAAGTGAGTGGAATAATCGTTATTACAAGAGGACAGATATGTGTTAAGTTGGAGAGGGTTGGAGAAGAAGGGATTGAAAGATGCACTTTCAATTCCTTCAGTTGTTCAAAAAAATGAAACATCATTTTCCAATATTGCGAACCACAGGACATCAAGGCTCAGAAGAATACCATCAACCATAAAGAACCAATGGTTAACTGCACACTGATCTCCTTATGACTTTGTGGGAATTAACACCTTCCATTACAAAAAAATCAGAGACTACAGACATGTTTCAAAACACTAAGAAATATATAATTAATGAACATTTGAAAACATTAAGAACTTTAAAATATAAACTTTCCCTGTATTTAAAAAAAAAGAAATAGATTCCTATCTGACCAAACTAAATTATTTATTAATTAGTTATAATTTTATTTGATGTATTTTTTTTAAAAATCATTTCCATTTATTTTTTTTTGTTCTTTAAGTTTTATTTATGATTTTTCTTGTGCGATAAATTAAATTAGATAAATGTTAAACTTAAGTCGGGCATGAATGGCTATATGGATTTGTAAAGTTATATTAGGGGAGGGTAATCTTAGGTTATTTGTTTCGTAGTTGAATTTGGTCAATGGATTGGATATATTGGTGTAATTAGTAGATGTAGTATGAGGTTCGCTATGGGCAGAATCACTTTATACACCACACACACTCATTTTGCCTATGGGAGGAATTATAAGACGGAGACCACAGTTTTTTCCTATGGAATTTTTTTTATTGCTCTTATCATTAGATAGATGTAGTATTCCTATCTGACGAAGGGCAATTTTTTCTCTTAACCTATTTGTGCTGTCATAGTCATATTACATTGAATACATCGATATATCAGATGGATTGAAATTGATTTGACTGCGAACTTTTGGTCTAAGGTTAAACAAGGATAGAATATTTTCTTTTCAAATGCAAATCTATGTAGTCTATTCATACTCGACACTCTAAATAAAAAGGCATTAAATTTAAGTTGGGTATAGATGCTTGCATGGGTTCGTTACCGGTTAGTTATGTTTTTGGTTTTCATATGTGATCAAAATATATAGACATTCGGTAAATACTGATACCTTACAGTGAGTATCTAAGATGTATTTATGTTGGATGTCTTTTAAGTTATTGGTGTCACTGCGGTATCTTATGATGAATACCAGTGGGTTTCTTGTATTCCCTATGCAATTGACGGTATCAATGATTTTGTATTTTGATCGTTTATGTTTACTTTGAAATGTTTTTGACCGTGTAATCTATGTAACCGATCTATACTCAACATTTATAAAACAAACTTTTATAAATCCATCTGTGCAAACTTATAATAGTATAAAAATTAAAATGTAAATTAAAATTTAAAAATAAAAGTTAAAAATAATGTTAAATGTTAAAGTAAACATACTAAAATAATAATGTTAAATTTTATTTATATATGTGCAGAAATAAATGTTTGTGTGTATAATTACTGACAGTGGCTTATTTTATTCTTTTTTATTCTTAGATAAAAAAAATTTTATAAAATGTAAATCTCTGCTACTACCTTGAGCTAGTGACAATGGGCTAACGACCGGAATCAACCAATAAAAAATTTTTTTTTTAAACTTACATATCTGCCTACTATATAAATTTTCTAGGTTCAAATGCTTAGTGGCACCCTGTAGTGCAGATCATGTTAAGCTCAAATTCTCTGGATCATTATAATATATATATATATATATGGTAATTATATTTTAACCACACCACTATATTTAGTTGTTTTTTTTGTAAAAGTAAATTGCCATTTTGGATTTAAGTTTTAAATTGATAAGAATAAACTTTAAAAACAAAAAAAAGAAAAAAAAATCATTTGTGAATCTCTAAATCTGATTAGGTATAATTAATTCTGTAAAAAGCAATTTCTTTTTTTAAATTGCTTAGATATTGCTAGGTAAATTAAGGATTTAACATTCTAATTTAAAAAAAAAACAAAGAAAAACCTATGCCATATTTTCAAAGGGGTTGATATTTCTTTTGCCCAATTTAGATTAAAAAAAGGTTTGGTGATTGGCCCAGATAGAAAAGATTTTTCTATAAAAGTCTTAATCGGAAAATTGTAATTAGTCTTCACAGATTCTAAGAGAAGGACTAGTCTGCAAAGGCTCTGAGAGAAGTTTTCTCCTGTAGATATTTTGAGACAAAGCTCATCATGCAATTATCCTCCACAGATCATAGAAAAAATTATTATATTCTTTGGAAAGTCTGTTGTAAGAAATTTACTATTACTGGTTTGCTAAAATTCTACCTAAAATGAACACCAAGCTTATTGCAATGACATTTTCCCATACCATCATTTGCTAAGCTTTTCACTAGGATAAGTTTGTGCTTCCTGTATTTTTATCATCTGCCTAAAATGCTGTAAGAATCAACTATCAAAAAAACCACTAATCAAATCACCCAACCCTGCCATCAATGAATTCAGATCAAGGGACCATAGTCAATGGGCCTAGTGCACTAGAATTTAAATAAACTGTTAAGTTATTTTTCATTCTATAATTTAAATAATGTTATTGTGTCTATTTTTTTACATACATATGTTCAATTTTTTTGTTGTTTAATTCAGTTTCCATGTGTTTGATATTTTTCTCTTAGTGCTAGTTTCAAACCTGTATTTTATTTTCTGTTCAATTCTTAGTAAGGTAGTAGTCTTAATTTTAATCTCACATTTCTTTTTGTATTGTATAGAGCTATCTGGATATTACAGACTATTTTAATTAACTTTTGGAAAATCAGGCACTTTTCACAAACTCGTGAGCTTTAATTGTAGGTATAGGGAATTTGACTTTAGATTTTCAAGCACCCTTCAACTATCCACACTATCTCATACAACTGATACACATGACCACACACATGTAGAACAGATAAATAATCACCAATATACATATTTTGTGCCAAACCAGCACTAAACAGTTGGTCCAGATTATCATTTCCCACATACATAAATAATCAGTGCTCAGTTTTATATTAAGATAGCAAATCTTCATACTTTAATGGACAGGCTTTAATCCACTCCTATCTCCAACTTTTCAGCCATCCATATTATTGAAAATCTGATGAGAAAAACTCAAATCCCATGCTGAGCTAATATTATTGCCATGCCCATGTTGACCCAGAAGTCACTCTGACCCCTCATCTATAGGACCGTATTCATTTTAAATACATATAAGAAATATAGACAGGATACAAGCTTGATGTGTAAATATTTGAAAACCAGGCACTCTTCACAATCCTGGGATCTTTAATTGTAAGTATAGGGGATTTGAATTCAGATTTTCAAGCACCCTTCAACTTACTGCACTATCTCATACAACTGATACACATGACCACACATATGTATAAAAGATAAATAATCACCAATATACATATTATATTATGTTATTTTATCTAAATATAAAACTGAGCACTGATTATATATATATATATATATATATATATATATATAATCATGCTCATATATATATATATATATATATATATATATATATATATATATGATTTGATGTCTGTATTTTTAAAGCAATATACATAATTATATAACTGAATATTTGTAAATACAGTAACTAAATAATTAAAATTTTTTATCCACTTAGGAGTGCTTTCGATTATCCAGTAATCTGTGTCAACTAAAGCTTTGAAATGCTAACTTTCCCACAATTCCGTGATCTTAACATTTGCTGCTTGCTTGTTAATTAAGTCATGTTTATATATATATATGGGAGATAATAATCTGGAACAACTGATAAGTGCTGATTTCTTTATATTTGTAACTATATTTACTCTTTCAAAAGTACTCACTTTAATATATATTGTACCAGTCACTCAATCGATCCTGATCACAGAGGATGCCACCACATAACTATGTATCTGAAAAATGTATTTACTGTGATGAAAATGGATGAGGATGATGAACTGTGCTGACTAGATTTAGGAAGAAACAAGATATTGTAAATATTGTTCAGACAATTGAGAAACAAAAGCGCTAAGACATGTTTAAACACATTTAAAAATTTTATTTAAGAGAAATCTAAATTATGAAGTAAAAGTTTATAACAAAAGAAATAGGGTTAGATCAGGTGTGTACCAGAAAGTCTAAAATTTAATGCTCTGGCAGACAAACAGATATTCTAATAGAGAGTTAGAAACAGAGAGAAAAAATTTCTTTCAGCAGAAAATTCACCACAATACTTTTTTCATTCACAGTTACAAAAACAATATATTCTTGAACTAAATCAATGAAACTAGCACCAGCACACATTTATTGATCCAAAAATGCATCAGAACCAAGAACATCATATTGCTAGTAGAAGTTGCATCTTATACTACATTTAAAGCAAAGATAATTGATTTACCCCAAGAACAAATGAAAAATATGATGAATACATCAGAGTAAAAATTATACAAATGGGATGAAATTTATGTCTCCAGATTAATGAAATAATGAACTTAGAAAATACTCTGATGTAAATATTTTACATTAATATAATACCAAATCTAGTATAAAAGGAAAACAGCATTTGAAACTGGTAAATCCCCAACCAAATAATTGGTAAAAACTAATCTAATATTAATTATTAGCAGCATCAGTAGGAGACACTTAAATAATTAGAAAAGCAGTTATGTCTGCCCAAGCATTTCAAGAAAGTGAACTGATTATATTTACACATAAATCCACAAAGTTCCGAGTGCATGCTCTGATAAAATTTAAAGCCACACATAATGATAAAACAAATCTAGCAAGCAAAAATATAAATGTTGACCTAAACTTTTTTAGATGTTAGTTTATCAGAGAGTGTATATAAGTAGAAAACATTACGACATTAAATACTTTAGCAGAAAGAAACTCTCTTCCACCTATAATTTACAAAGGAATAAATATTATCTTCCTGCTGATGATTTATAAAATTACAAAGAACAACAATTCCAGTTTCCTATTTCAGAGACTTAAGAAAAGAAGAAACAAAATATCTAAATATAGAAACCTAGAACAATAACATGATAAATCGCCAGTCAAAAGAAAAAAAAAAGATTTTTTAGTTTGTGTAAGCACAAACACAGTTTTTTAAATCAATTATTAGACAAGAAAATAAATACCGGTGAGCAAAATTAAAACTGCACAAGACTGCTCAAGCATTTAGAAAGGTAAGGCAGAAAAATAGAGATATATTAAACATATAAAAATATACACTCACCAGACGCTCTCCAATAAATAAAATTGAAAGTAAACTTGGAGTCTTAAAACTAAGATTACAAGACACCTGACAAAGTACAATAAAAAACTAATACAGCTAATAAGTATGAGGTTAAATAATGATTAAGAATACAGATTTATGTTTAAGATTGAGTGGAGATTTAACTAAAATAATTTACCCTGGAAAAAATAAAATAAAATATTTACCTTACATTAAAGTAAAGTTCACATATTTTCAAGCAGTCTGCACTTTTATTTAAGTTCATATTTCAGGTGTTTGAACAGTGGCAAGTGTGGAGGCATATAGGGATCCAATTTATTCTAGATGTTCATGGCATGACTGAAGAAGAGCTGGCAGATGTGAGTCCATCTTTTGGGTTAAGTTAGCAAGACATGTTGGAGTTTAGAATATGTAAGGCAGTGGGTTTGGATTTCATGAAGAAACAAATTTAGCAACAGTGGCAAAAACTTCTTTTTCTTTTAAAAAATTAAAGTTCGAATTGCAAACAATGTGGTACGACTCTCCACAGACTATAATCAAAGTGTAAATTGAATAATGAATCTACCACATTTAAACAGTTTATTAGTCAAACATAATCTAATAAAACAAAATTGGCATGGTTATTTATACCTCGCTACATTTCCTGTGAAAACTTTCCATGTTGTCAAATTCAACACCTTAGGGCAGGGTAAATTGCAATCTTCTCCTCAATCTAATGAACAATTCTAACTAGGGATTATTTTAAACAAAAACAACAAAACAAAATTAAATTTCTGCTTTTAGAATGAACTTACAAAAAATTAAAATGAAAGCGACAGGAATTTCATTAATAAGCTTGCTTGTTTTTAATCAAATTGATTAAAAATAAGCAGTGGAATAAAAATATGTAAAAATCAATTCTATAAA
The DNA here is from genome assembly GCA_028023455.1 of Epiperipatus broadwayi. NCBI lineage: Eukaryota > Metazoa > Onychophora > Udeonychophora > Euonychophora > Peripatidae > Epiperipatus > Epiperipatus broadwayi. The sequence continues at coordinate 42,557 of JAQFVV010007613.1, read as the reverse complement.
AAAAAATTAAATGACCTATTTTAAATATAAATGAGTATGTGTAAAATGCATGTGCTATTATAAACAATTTTTTTTAAAATAGCTTTTTGCTTTTAAATTTAATAAACCAAAAGTTAGTTATACTTTTGTGTAGTGATCTTTGAAACGGATATTATCCGATTCAATATATATATATATATATATATATATATATATATATATATTCCGATATTTATATATATATATATATAACATTCGACAGTGAGATAATCAAAAGTAGATCACTTAGGTGACATCAAACACGGTGAATACAATATAATAAACATAAATAGAACTATGAGAACAAGTCATCTCCTGGCAAATATATAACAAACAGTATATAATTAACAAAAATCTCAGATTCTTATTTTATTAAGTATAAGAATACCTACTTTGTCTAAAACCTAATATAAATTCAAATGAAATAATAAGGTGGGTTCATAATACATATAATATTTGTATTTTCTCTTTCTATTCTTATTAGTATCTTTTTCATTTTACAATAATTATAAACAATATTAAATTGTAATTCAGATCCCATAAACAATTTTAATAAACTTTGGCATGAAAAATAAACTAACTCAAAATATGAAATGTTTTGTACCATGAAATATTAATGCCAATATGAACAATACATGATATGTCTTAGAATTTTTAATATTTATCTTGTAATAAGCAAAGCTAATATAATGCCGTATGTTAAAAGAAAAATGTTATTATACCCACTACAGTATTGAAGAAGAGATTGTATAAATGGCTCCAACTTTACTTAGAAATGTACTCTTATGTTCAATATTATTTGATATGCCTTTGTTATTTAGATTTTCTGAATGAATTGGTGTGATAAGGTTGACAACGAGGAATAAACGTATTTAAAAAAATAAAAAAAATATATATTTATTTACATCGTAATACACAATTGAATTCCAAGTAAATTACAATAAAATAATAAACAAAAAACATTATAGTATCAATCATTATTTAAATAAGCATTTAAATATCATTTGTTAATAGTCTCAAATAAACTTATAACTAATATTCACATTTACATTGAATTGAAAAAGTTCTCCCTGTCATCATAACAAACCAACTAGCTTTTACATACAAAGAGAAATGAACACTTTCAATTAATGCGCAACAACACAAACTAAATTCAAAATTGGTGTATAATACATCCATATAGCATTGCTAATTAAGTTAACTATAAAATAAATATATTTTATGTAAGTTTTTACATATTTATGCATACACAAAACGGAACACCAATGTAGCTCACGATTACAATAATAATCCCATATATTTTCAAAAGGCATGAAATAAGGTGACACACTTACACACATATATGCCTTTTATGTACTGATAAAAATACATATCAACAAAACTTTAGGCCAAATGATGTTAAAGAATATCTCAATACATATGTGTACAGTCTATAAGTGTCACATTAGCCTCTATCCTAATTTGGAAGGGCTTAATGCAATCCAAAGTAGCAATAAAACATCAAAATTATTGCCACAATGAGTACATGATGACCAGCTAACTATTAATAAAGTGAAAAAAAAACATAATTGTATATAAAAATACTTAATTGTAAATTATTAGAGAAAAAATATATAGTTAATAATAAATTTATTATTAACTATATATTTTTTCTCTAATAATTTACAATTAAGTATTTTTATTATTACAAATAAGGAGAAATTAAAACTACATTTATAATTGTATATAGTACATCAGAAAGTTAATTCTGCATTTATTCATATACACAAACACACATACTTCAAACAGGGAAATATGGAAAACCAAAATAACACCAAACTTAGGACATATAAAATGAATGTCATTATACCCCAACCTCAAATAAACGCATTCACTCATAATTCAAAAAATAACTTTATAACTCCATATGCATCTTTATCATCTGTATATCATTGGAAAATTATCTGTGAGAACTTGTAAAAATATTGATACTTAAAATTATATTACATTTATATTTTTACGCATTAGAAAAGTACCACTAAACACATATAATATTATATATATATCTAATACAGCATAAAACATTAATTAAATAATAATAATGATGATGATGCCACAAACGACAATGACAACAATAACACTACTACTACTGCTACTACTACTATTAGTACTACTACTACTACCACTACTATTACTACTACTACTACTACTACTGAGAATTCTTTTTTTTTTAAATAACTCCCCATGCTTATGAGTCTGACCAGTGTTGATTGAAGTAAAATAAACAGAGAAATTTATTAAGTGTATAAGAAAATAAATAAAGCAGAGGTCCATAGCATTTAAAATCTTTCCTGCTATTTTAATGACTGAAACAATATATATATATATATATTAACATTAAATCTTATAAGAATATTTTACCTTTGGCAGGTAGTCTTCATTTCATAATTATTATTATTATTATTATTATTATTATTATTATTATTATTATTATTATTATTATTATTATTATTATTATTATTATTATTATTATTATTATTATTATTATTATTATTATTATGTTTCAAAGGATAAACTTTATTAGTATTCTAAAAGGTTATACAAGTTACATTTGACAATATAGTTCTTATATATAAATTGGTTTCACAAAACTGCATATGTACAATGATTTGATCAGTGACTGTATGCGTTATCAAACTAGAAGTATCTAAGAAACAAAACAGTTCAACAAAGTCAATGATGATCACTCAATCATACAATTATGTTCAATTAGATATACTTCAATTAAATTAAAGCAGAAATGCATCTAATTTGTGCCAGTTAACTTCAGAACTGGCACAAGGATCCATGTTATATATGGTTTTTTTGTTAGTGCTTTTATATAAGTTCTTGTATATTCCAGGTGTCAATGTACTTAGATTGATCTGTAATCTTCGTGTATCTTTCACGTATGGTTTGCAGCTTATTTCTGAACATGTTAGGATGTCTTCTGGGGTTATAATTGTATATTAAATTACACCTTGTACACCATAAGGCATAGAGTAAAAATGTGCAGATTCTTATTTCAGCAAAGATACCCCTTTTAAAAGAGTCAAAAAGGGTTTTCATATTGATTTTTTTATCCTTGAGTGAAGTGCTAATAATTTCACAAATGTTTTCTAGACATGAGCATGAGAAAAAAGGTGGTTTTGTGTCTCTGAGTCCCTATGGCAAAGATTACACATATCATCTATATCTTTATAGTTTCTTTGATATTTCAAAAGGTGTTGTGTAGGTAGCGAGTCCAAATTTATCTTTAGCAGAAAGTCAAAATATTTTGGTTCAAGTGACCATAGTTTGAATTTGCGACATAATTGTTTATTATTAATATGAAGTAGAGTTTGTACATAATCTTGACTTGGACGTAGGAGTTGATAAACTTCACAATATATATTTGGCTTGTGGTGGTTTAAAGTTAAGAGTGTGGATTGTTAATAATGGTGTATTATTATTATTATTATTATTATTATTATTATTATTATTATTATTATTATTATTATTATTATTATTATTATTATTATTATTATTATTATTATTATTATTATTATTATTATTATTATTATTATTATTATTATTATTATTATTATTATTATTATTATTATTATTATTATTATTATTATTATTATTATTATTATTATTATTATTATTATCATTATTGAGTATGGTGTCATTGGAATAATTGTTATCCTAAAATTATTTTTGAGATATGCAAATTTTGAATTGTTTATAGTTTAAAGAGTTAAATTAAAAGATTGTTTGATTGGTTAGACTGACTTTAATTATAATATTTCATATAATATTGTGGGAATAATTTACATTTTAATATGTAAACAATTTTAGATGTAATGATTATTATAAACAGAGTTAGTTAAAATATTTTATACTGTAAATATTTCCTCTTTTTAATTTAATTTAAACTTTAAATGTTAGGCATAATATTTATCAGGCATTTCTTGACAATAAGGGTGGATTTGTGAGGTTTTCCTCCCCCTTTTAAAAAAATAAAAAAAGGCAATAACTTTGAAAGTATTGGATTGAATCAGAAAAAATAAAAATAAATAAAAAATATAAAAATTATCAAAAATATGGTAGTTTCATTAAAATGGTTTTACTTAAAAATAAAAATAAATATTTATAGTAATAATAAAAAAAATATATATTTTTTTAAATTATTAATTGCCTATATAAAATACAATTATTCAAAAGGAGATCCAAATTTAAATTTATTTTAAAAATGCCAGTAGATATGATAAAAATATTCCAAGAATAAATTTTAAATTTCATATATATATATATATATATATATATATATATATATATATATATATAATGTACCAATATTGAAATTGGCACATATAATTTTATCTAAAAAAAAAATTATTAGAATAATCTTTCATAAAAGAAAAACATAAAATTAAAAGTCAGAGTTTTAAAATATAAATCTTTCATAAAAGAGTTTGAAATAAAAGATAGAAAATAATTGATTAAAAGTGGGAAGGGAAGTTTGCATCAGAAAAAGTTAAACTAAAAGTTTTATAAAAGGAAGTAGAGTTTATTATTATTAGTTGAAATATAATTTAAAGTTTAAAAAATACAAATATCTTTTTATTCAAATTAAAGAAAAAGTAATCTTAAAACTAGTAATATATGTGTGTATATATGTGCGATTGTCAATAATAGAATAAATGTATGTGTAATAAATGTTATTATAAATAAATGAAAGTTAAAGAAGATTATCATTAAAAAACTCGGCAATGGCTATTAATTAATTAAAAATATAAAACAACATGTCTTGTATGACTATTACTAATTTAACAATCCTCCAAAACACGTTGTCAAAGGAATATCAATGAAATTTTGACAACAGATATTGCCAGAGGATATCGAAAAGAAAAACACTTTGCAGGTATAAATAGTAAAATTTTATCGGATAATCAGTTGAGTTCAGAAATTAATTGAGTCAGTTAAGTCAAGAAAAGACAATCAGTTGAATTAATTGTATCCAGAAACAAAATGCGGTGCTGAGCAGTTTTGGGAAATACATGCCTCTCCACAGCCTGATGTCTGATGAAAACAGCAAGATCTGCCCGTGAAATAATGTCAGCTTAACAACTTGGAAATCTCCATCAATATCTAATTGTCTTCAATAATAATAATCATGAAGAATAATGAAACTCATCAAGGAAATGTCCCAGCTGGCTGGAAGCATTCGTACTGGCAGAAGCAGCAAACAAAAAGAAAACAAAGTTATAAATCTACGTTCAAAATCCTAGGTAAAACATTTGTTTATTTTCGTTTATACTGTAATAGTCATTGCATTAATTCATGTGAATCCTCCAAGAGTCTAATTATATGAACTCTATATCATACATAAAATGAACTATTGATATGTGTGTTTAAGTTTCAAATGCTATGTAATACTTTATTATTATATATGTGAGTGTATGAGTTAATATGTGTGTGATCATTATATCAGTGTTATTAGTTAAATTAGATAAATACCAGTGTTGTATTATTAAAATCTACATGAATATTTAAACTAGTTTAGAAATGTTAATTTAAAAATATGCGTGTTTTATTAGAATTATAAAATGTTTAAAATTAGTAAATGTTAGTTAATAAATTGTTTTTAAAATTAAACTTTATTTGTCGGTCAATTCTTTTTATCAATTCCTTCTACCAATTCTTTTATTAATTCTTTTGCCATTAGTTATGTATAATCTGTTAGTGATTACAAATAGCCGAGCTGGTAGTGGATATTTAGGCATTGAGTTAGTGGCCATTGCTCAAAGTGCATTATTTATTCATTCTTGAATAGATAGCTGGTGCCTGTGTTTATACACAAACAAAAAAAAGTGCTTTGAACATGGTGTTGAACTCAACAGTTGAAAAAAAGTTATGTACTGGAAATATAATGCTAGTTATATATTTTATAGCTATTGTTTGGGCATACATACTCTCTGAGTATGTTCTTCTCTGCCTAAGAGGTTGGTGTTTCGATCATCCCATATTCGAACCTGGTACAATATATATATATATATTAAAGTTAATGTTTAAATATATATAATATTTAAATAAATGAATAGCAAATACAATTTAAGATAGATGTAATTAGATTGGATTTGAACTCAAACTTTCAAGCTCTCTTTAGATATCCACTCTGTCTTATACAACAGATACACATGACCACATACATGTAAAATAGATAAATGGTTTTGAAGGTGCTAAACCAACACTCATCAATTGGTCTGGATCATGATCTCCCACTCATATATATAATCAGTACTTACTTTATATTAAAATAGCAAATCTTCAAAAATTAAAGGACAGGTTTCAATCTTCTCCACTCTTCAACTTTTCAGCCATCCACATCATTGAAAATCTGACATGTTTGAAGCCCTTATTTACCTAATCTTGTAGTGCCATATCCATGTTGACCATAAGTTAATCTGACCCCTCATACATAGGACATTTAGGCCATTTAAATACATTTATACATATAGTAATTATTTATTTAGTCAAAGCAAGATTAAACCTCCAATATAATGTTTTTTATTGATTTAAAATATGAAATGTTTTCTACAGTACAAAGCTTTTTAACTCAGACTTTTACATGACCCTCAAAACCATCCATGCTATCTCATACTGCTGATACACTTGATCATACACCTGTCAAAAAGATAAATAATCACCAATATATTATAAGATTCCAAAATGAAATGGAATATGATCGGTCAGGAAGGATGATGAAGTTGACAGTCTTACCAAATTTGCACTACAAGGGCGCCATCTAGGCCAATTGAACCTAGAAAATTTATATAGTAGGCAGATACATAAGTTAAGATTCACACTTTACATGTTTTATTCAGACCATCAGCCCATGCCACTAGCTCAGTGGAACAGCAGAGATTTATATTTTATATATTTTTATCTAAGAATATTTCAATATTAAAAAATAATAGAAGCCACTGCCAGTAATAACACACAAACATTTATTTAAACATACATAATATTTAAAATTATTTTAGTATCAGTTTTACATTTTAAAATTTAACTTACATTTCAACTTTGATTTTAGATTTTAATTTACATTTTAACTTTTATAACTTCACACAGATGAATTTTATAAAGTTTTTTTTTTTAATGTTGAGCATAGATCGACTACATAAATTACATGCTCAAAAACACTTCATAATAAACATAAATGATCAAAATATAAAGTCATTGATATAATTGCAGAGGGAATTCACAAGAAACCCAATGGCATTCATCATAAGATGCCGCATTGACACCAATAACTAAAAAGACATCTGAATAAATACATTTTAGATATTCAACATAAGATATCATTATTTACCAAATGTCTATATATTCCAATCAAATACGAAAACAAAACATAATTAAACATGAACGAATCTATGCAAGCGTCTATGCCCAACTTAAATCTAATGCATTTAAATAATTTATACAATATTAATAAAAATAAAAATGGAAATGATTTAAAAAAATACATTCAATAAAGTAATGAATAATTTAGTCAGATAGGAAATTCTTCTATTTAGAATATTGAAAAGTTAGCATTTAGAGTTCTTTTTGTTTAGAAATGTTCATTAATTATATATTTCTTATGTTTAGAAAAGTGCATCTTTAAACTATTGCCATTTGGGTTCCAGTGTTAATTGTCCTGATGTCCTGGGGAGACCGGTATGTGGTTGGCCATTTTATTGATTCATCCGAAGGTCTTTTACTTTAACTGGTCCTCAATGTAGAAACCATTGGTCATGTCTCTTTCCCTTTTAGCAGAACTGAAGGGATTGAAGAGTGCATCTTTTCAATCCCTTCTCCTTCAACTCCACACTAACACATATCACCACTGCTGTCATACATCTCTCCTTCAAAATAATTTTCACTCACTTTTTATGGTAGACTTTCGGATCCAGTGGACATTACATCATGATGATGGTGATGGTCTTTTTGCTGAGGTCCAATTCCATGAGTGATTTCTTTTATTGGCCATTCTGTTCCCATTGTTTTTCTCTCCTATCTGACCTTTGCTTATACATTTAAATGCCCAAGGGCTAGTTCACTTGGACTAATTAAAATAATCATTTCCATTTTTCAATAACATTAATTAATTTGTTTTCCAAACTTAAAGATATATTTTTATCTCTAAATCTTTTTAAGTTTTTGATGAAAATTTAGTTTTAAAACTTTTTTTTTTTTTTAATAAGGTTTCTTTTTTTTAATTTCTCATCTGTGCGATTTTATATATGTTATAAAGTTTAGATGACGTTTAAATTTTTTTTTTTTTTTTTTAAAACATTTTTTTTTATTTGCGAACTTTATATTTTAATTTCATGTTTAATAAAAATATATGTAACAGCGTATGTGCCCATTACAATATATATATTCTGTGCACTTGTCAGTTGGACCAGATTATCATCTCCACACACACATACAATCAATGGTCAGTTTATATTATGGTAGCCAATTTCATACATTAATAGATAGGGCTTCAAACCACCCCACAACTCTTCAGCCATCCATTTTATTGAACATCAGACGATAGAAAGCTCAAAGCCCACGTTAATGCCAACCTTTTTATCCTACCCATGTTGACTACAAATCATTCTGACACTTCATGTATAGGACATAATCTATTTGCATAACCTTTATTGATTTAAATAAATTGCATTAAACAATTAAAAATTTTTACTGTGTACTTTTGAAACTATATTACTAAACCATTATCAGGATATTAATTGCTTTATTTGATAACCATTTGAAATACAAATTTGAAAATTAAATTAAATAAAATAGTTTGAAGTAAATTATGTTTTAGCAAGTTTTAATGAATAAAGTTTATATCATATATCTGATGGTATTTTCAAGTTGATAGTTCTTAACTTGTAATTTTATTTGTAACTAATTATTTCCCAACGTTTCTAGTGTGTGTGTGTGTGGATGTTTTTAGAAAATTTTTTAAAATAATAAACTGGCGTTAAAATTGATTATTATGTTTAAGAATAATAAATTACATGTGCTAATATTATTTTAAAATTAAGGTGAATTATTTAAATTATAATTTCGAGAGCTTTTAAAAGAAATAAAAATATAATTATTTAAATAAATATTGTTAACTAATGAAATATAATTTTAATTATTTAATTTATTTGTACATCTGTAGACAGCAAGTCATTTATCTTATTTAATTTTATTACTTCCAATGTTGTTATTGATAGGGCTGGCCTTTTGCTGTTCATGTGATTTTCATAATGGGTTAGAATGGTTTTCAGCAGAGACATTTTGACGCTTGGATTTTTTTTTCTCCTTGTTCTCCATAGTTTTTCCATATTTTTTCCCAAAGTATTCGGGATTGCTCTCTTGTGAAGATATTCAAGGCCATTTGGAAGAACAGAATAGTAGATTGATTTAATCTGTATTTTATGTTATCTCCAAGTGTTTTCCCATTTTTCAACTTATCTACTGCAAATAAGATTTCCCAATATTGTATCCTAAAACACTATTCATATTTGATTTCTAGACTTTACAAATAATTCCTAATTGTACATTTTAATTAAAATTTTCATTACAATCAACTTTGCTGATTGAATGAGAGAGTGTAGTTATTGGGGGGGGGGGGGCACAGATACCTAGGATAAGGTTGCTGTTGGGACTGTTGCCAATTTTGATTTTCTCATTCACAAGAAGAAAAAAACGCTTTTCATAGCGGTTTTAGCGTTATTGTTATAAACGATTTTATCCAAGTATTATTGCAAAGTAAACCGCAGTTTGGCCTAATGATTTTAATTGCAAGTGATGCACTCTATTTAAATTTATTATTTCTAATGTTGTTATCTCCAAGTGTTTTCTTATTCTCAAGTTATCCATCGCAAGTTGGATTTCTCAATATTGTACTCCTAAAATGCTACTCATATTTAAACTCTAGACTTTACAAATTACTAAATGTAACATATATTTGTCTTTAATAGTTAATACACACCCTTTCCACATCACTTTCCCTTTTCATATGTATCCTTCCCCTTTCACCATGTTGCTCCTGAATTTCATTTTTACAATTCTTTTTAAAACCTTTATTTAACTGTATTTGTACTTATTATTTGATGAATAAACTTTCATTACTGAGAAAAAAAGTTAATATCCTGCTAGAAACTGGTAGAAAAAGTTCACACCAATTAATTAAAACCCTGCTCAAGTATTAATTACAGATTGACTAATTGGAATCACATAATAAATTCAATGTTACACACACAAGCATCCACACTCATTTAAAAAAAGCAAGAATGTATTCCATTTTACATTTTTGAGACTCATCGATCAGTTGCATAAGTTTTTCTTTCTTAATATGTGGCTAATTTTAATGAGATTTAAGTAATCAATATCTCTTGTCTTGCCATACTATAACTATTTTTGTACACTATCTGCATTGTGAACTATATAACAGGTTTTATTTTAAAATGTGAAGCTTCAGTATATAAAAGAAAAAGACAGTATTCAAACTGGAAAAATAATTGCATTTGTTCTTTCATGTTCTATAAACTTTAATTCATTCTAATCATTATTTAGAACATTGCCTTAATACTTTGTTTCAAAGCATAAAATTTATATGACTTACCTACAAAAATAATAGATTTTTATTTGTGCTCTATTTATCTGAATTAGTCAGAAAATTCTACTATTTGTAAAAGGTTATAAATGTGTTTTTATTGCTAATTGTTTGGGCATTCCTGTCTACATGGAAACATCTCAAACTTATTATTATTTAAGTCTGCTGAAAATAAATTAATGAAGTGTATTCATTTCAAAAATTATAATTTGTCAAAAGTAAATGATAATATTTATTAGTATACAGATGTTTTGATATATTAATAAAGAAAGTTGTTATTTAAATGTACTTCATGTAATGCAAATATATTTTTTGAAACACATGTGGAATTTTATTAATTTACCCATTTGGAGTATTTCATTTTTCTATTTTAAATAATGCTTATAATAGACTTTAAGATTTTCTATGTAGTTATATATACTTTTGATTCTGTTGTAAGTACCATTATATTAATATTTTCATTGGATATGATCAGCCATCTAATGGTGACAAAAATCAGTTAATTTATGTAAGAGTTTTCATAGTCGTTGCAAAACATAACATCTGCATGGATGTTCTTCCTATCATGTTCTTAATATTGTTTTTGATAAAAAAATATGTGTCAGGTAAATGACTGGATGTCATTTGTACTTTAAAAGTGAAATTTCATGATCACCAAAAATCAATAATTAAAATACATAGTAATGAACTAGAAACAAAGTTAATTGTCCCTTATGAAGATAGCAGCACTCTGAGACTGCTGAGACTTCGAAGAAAAAAAGGTAACAGGAAAGTTAAGCATAGACCAAGAATTCTTTAAATAAAGAGTCAGGTGTAAGCAGTCTGTCTCTAACTTTGATTTTGTTAATGATAGTAATAAAAGTATTCAGAATTCCATTGTCGTTCTGGTGAAACAAAAGCTTACATCTGATAATCCACACTAGAAAAATAGCCATTCTTATTTTTGAGAAACACACCACTCTTAAAAGCTTTAAAAATAAAGAGCACACCTTTGTTATTACTAGAAATATGATTTCCCAAAAAAATCTGAGTGGAGATAGAGAAGGACAATTTAAAAAAATATAATGAAGGGTCTCGTCATCTGAAAAGCAAAACTGGCAATGTGAATCAATCTTTCGATAACCTCTTCTAAACACTAAAAATGATTAGTAGGTAAGGATGAAAGATTAAACTTTAAAATGGAATCAATATATTTGTGTTCAAGAAACCAATGTTTAGATTTCTTTAATAAAACATTATTTAAATCAAGGAGAGTTGAGGACAAAGTTTGATTACTATAAATCAGTTTATAAACTTCCCAATAACTATTCTTATTCTCAAATGTGGGCAAAGAAAGTGTAAAATTTTTTCTAAGAAAGTCTCTAATCTTGGATATCCACTCTCTAAGAAAAGGAGGTGGAGTGTCTGTAGGTTCAAATGGAAAATTTTGATCTATCTGTAGCAGCCTGAGATGAAAAAATCTAAGAACAGCAATAGCCTTTTGAACATAAAAAAGTACATAAATAATGAAGAGCAAGGCCATTGAGCTCCTTGGGTTTCTGTAACTGAAAAAGACTGATAAAAGCACACTTTCCTCTCCAGAGAATCTTAGAACATATTGAATTTATACTATTTTGAAATATCAAAGTAGGCTTAATGATAGGTAAAAAATAGTTAATTCTGGGAAAAACTAACATACTAAGGAGTGCAACGTTTCCAGGTAGTGATAAATAAATTGATGATAGAGAATTAGTGAGACTTTTGAGTTTGTCCAAGATTGAAAGCTGAATTACTTTTCTCATAGCAATTCTTGGTAAAGCAATTGGAAATTCAAAAAAATTTTGAGGTGTAGATGTGAATTGAGATGGGAAAATGACACCAGATTTAATTTTCCATGTTGAAGAATTGGAAAGATTTAATTGAAGCTTAAATTTAAGTGAGTATCTATCTAAAATCTTTTGTAAAGCTGATAAATACTTATGTGAAGGAAGAAAAACTGTGACATCATCCACATAAGAGATATGACAAATTTCTTCACCAAGAGTAGGCACATATATTCCAGGCAGATTTTTCTCAATGTCAATGAAAAGAGGATTGATATAGATAATAAAGCAGAGAGTACTTAGTGGAGAACCTTGTGGAATAGACAAATGAGATCTAAATCCAGCCCAAGACAAACATCTAGAAATGTGAATATAGACCTGTTAAAAAAAATATTTGCAATGATCTTAATGAAGATCATCAGAGCAGAATATTCTGCAAGCAGGTCAAAAAGAATGAAAGGTATGATGGAATCAAAAGCTGAAGCAAAGTCAAGTTGAACAGCAATAGGCAAAGATTTCCCATGTACTCAAATATGCTCAACAAGAAGTGTTGCCTGACATACAACATCAATAATCAAAGAACCCTTCTTAGCAAACTGATATTTAGAAATGTGTGATAAAAGTTGCTTCTGAATTCTTTCTTTAACAATAGACTCAATACACATACTAATAAGAAGAGTCATAGAAATAGGACAAATATTGTTTAATAATGATGGAGTAATGTTTTTCTTTAAAAAAGGAGTGAGAGCAATAGGATAGAGGCTGGGAATAACTTGAAAATTACCAGCTAAGACATCTATTAGATTATGAATTATAGCAGCAGTGAAATGACTGAGATGAAAAAGCACAAAACATGGAGTGCCATGTAAGCCAGGGTGTGTACTTTCAGGGTAGGCAGCCAAGTATTGTAGAACATCATTGACAGTAATGTTATGTTGTTCATAATTAACACTTACATTTCATATATTACCAATGCTAAATTTCTGTGCCTGAAGCTTGTTTTGGAAATATTCATTAATTTTAATTAGCATATTAAATCCACAATAGTTTATATTATCAACCGAAACCATTTAAGGAGTGCACCTTTAGGATCCATCAATGGCCCAATGTATGTGGCTGTGTGTCCAATTATGCTTCCCAGAAGAAAAAAACTTTTGCTTTTTTAATAGCAATGTATTGAGCAAGCCCTCTTTGCTTATCATGATATTGAGATTTTAGATCCATAATGATTTTGATATTACCATGTGTAACGATCCAGAGAAGGTAGACTTACGTAATCTGCACTACAGGGCGCCATCTAGGCATTTGAACCTAGAAAAATTTATAAAGTAGGCAAATACGTCATTCAAAAAAAAAATTTTTTTTTTTTTTTTTAAATATTTTGGTTCCGGTCGTTAGCCCATGTCACTAGCTCATTGAAATAGCAGAGATTAAATAATATAATATCTTATCTAATTATATTTCAATATTAAAAAAATAAATAAAATAAGCCACTGCCAGTAATTAACATACAAAAATTTATTTACGCACATATATATATAAGATTTAAAATTGTTTTAGTATCAGTTTTACATTTCAAAATTTAATATTATTTTTAACTTTACCTTAGATTTTAATTTACATTTAAGTTCGCACAGATGGGATTATAAAAGCTTGTTTTAATATGTTGCTATAGATCGGTTACATAGATTACACGGTCAAAAACATTTCAAAGTAAACATAAACGATCAAAATATAAAATCATTGATTACTGACAATTGCGGAGGGAAATTTATACATAACCCAATAGTATTCACCATAAGATACTTGCATTGTCATCAATAACTTAAAAGACATCCGAATAAATACATTTTAGATACTCACCGTAAGGTATCATTATTTATCGAATGTCTATATATTTTGATCAAATATGGAAACGCAAAACATAGTTAACCAATAAACATTCCATGCAAGTGTCTATAAACAACTTAAATTTAATGCATTTTTATTTAGGGTCGAGTATGAATAGACCACATAAATTTGCTTTTGAAAATAAACATTCTATCCCTATTTAACCTTAGGCTAAAATTCGTAGTCAAACTGGCATCAATCCATCTGATATATCGATGCATTCAATGTAATAAAATACGGCAGCACAAAAGGTTAAAAGAAGATATTGCCTCTTATGAGATAGGAATATTACATCTATCTGCAAAGAAGAGCAATAAAACAAAAAACTCCATAGAAAGGAACTGCGGTATCTGACTTATAATTCCTTCCATAGGCAAACGGAAGTGTGCGGCGTATGAAGCGATTCTGCCCGTAGCGAATCAATATTACATCTACTAAGTACATCAATATATCCAATCCATTGACCCAATCTAACAACGACACAAATAACCTAAGATTACCCTCCCCTAATATAACTTTACAAATCTATACAGCCATTCACGCCCGACTTAAGTTTAACATTTATATAATTAATTTAACGAAAACAAAATCATGATAAAACTTAAAGAACAATAAATAAATAAATAAATAAATAAATGGAAATGATTTTAAATATATATATATATATATATATATATATATATATATATATATATATATATATATATATATATATATATATATATATATATATATATATATAAAAGAAATACATCAAATAACATTATTAATAAATTAAGTTGGTCAGATAGGATAATATTGCAATCATTTAACTCTGGAAAGTTTAATTTAATGTTCATTATTTATAAAGTTCTTACGGTTTAAAACAGTTCCTCTTTATCCGTTGCTTGCCATGAACGTGAATTCCCACACCATCCTAAGATTGATATTCTGTTGGCCGATTTATTTATCCATCCGGAGGTTTTTGTTTTAACTGGTCCTCAATGTAGAAAAACGATAGTTCATTTCTCTTTCTTTCCTAGCAAAACTGAAGGGATTGAACGTGCGTCCTTCAATCTCTTCTCCCACACCTCCGCACTAACATCTATCTGTCACATCATAATAATCATAATAACTCACTGATTAATAATTTCCAAATTTTCCTTTTATACGTATTCGAAGGATTGACTTGGCATTATGTCCCCGATGTGATGATCCTTTCGCTGAGGTCCGATTTCCCGATGGATTTCTTTCATTGGCTATTTGTTTCTATTGTTTTCCTATCTGACCTATGTTTTTACATTTAAATGCCCAAGGCTGGTTTACATTTGACTAATTAAATTTATCATTTCCATTTCTGATTAATTAACCTGTTTTCCAAATCAAAGATATATTTAAAGATAAATTTAAAGATATAATTTTATTTCCAAATCTTTTTAAAATTTAGTTTTAAAATACTTTTTCTTTAATAAAGTTTTATTTTAATAATTTTTCATTATCTGTGCGATTTAATATATAAGAGTTTAAGATGATATTCAATTTCAATTTTTAATTCTTAAAGAAAATTTTTAAATGCGAACTTTTTAATTTACTTTCATGTTTAATAAATAAATAAAAAAACAATGTAACGAACGTCTGTGCTTGTTACACATGAGTTGAAGATAGATGACAGACATTACTACTAATAACATCAAGTTCATCAAGAAGACAATTTGGACCCTTAGTCCTCTTAGTGAAGGTCTTAATCAAAGACCTAAGAATCCTAACAAAGGTAGACCATGCATGAAGTGGAGACAGATAAAATATCAATTTTCCTAAAGAGAATGTAAACTTCAGAGAAAATCCATTCTGGTGTGAATGCTTTATTGAGTAAGTGGCTTGTTCTATTAAAATTATATGAAGTGAAAGCTGAAGGAATAATATTGAGAGATAATAACAATGCAAGGTGGTCTGAGAAAGGAACTAATTGTAATTTTGCTTCTAAATCATGATGAAGATCAGCAGTGTAGTACAAAAGATCAATGAGAGATTTGTATTGACGAGTGTAGAACGAGAAAGAATTTGAAGGGAAAAAACCTTCACCACATAAAAAAGTCTGTTAAATAAAGGCAAGTTTTGAATTTATTGTAAGCCATGTTGAAATCCTCAAAGCAAGCAGATAGCTGGAGATAAAGTATTAGCAAGTAAAGCACTGATTTTATTAATTGTAGGTAAGACAACATTGTTATTATTAGTAAGATAGACATAAATAATAATGATTGGCAAATTATTAATCTTAATGTCTAAAACCAATAAATCTTTATTCAAATAAAGTGTTCTGCAAGCACTAAAGGAAAGACTTTTATTAATTAGGAAAGGAACTCCAGCAGGAAGAGAATTAGAAAAGGAGAATTTAAACATGCCATATTGTTCAAGAATTTGATTTATTTTATAATTTGAATTTAAATGTAATTTTGTCTCAGACAAACACACCACATGAAAAATATTGGAATCAATCCATCTTTTGAGGGCAAACACTCTATCCAAAGAGTTTAGACCAGTGACATTTACACCTGTTATATTGAGAATCATGTACTTATATTAAAACTACAGTTATGAAAAAAAGGATGAAAACCTATTGATTAACGAAAGTTTCATCAATCAGTTCTACTTGCTCAGCCCAATCAAGAGAGTCCAAAGATTGTTCATTTGACCATCTGGGTGTATCTGTTGAATTCTCCACTTGATATTGTGGCAAATCAGAAAATAAAACCTTATTGCTGTTAATTTTTTCAGAAAAAGCTGAAATAGGATTAGAATGAGGCAAGTTAAGATTGGAATTTTGATTTTGCTCAGACAATTTGGAATGCTTATTCTTTTTTTTCCCTTTAGTTATAAAGTGAAAAAGTATATTGATAATGAGTAAAAGTTGTTCCTAAATCCTCAGAAGTGTTCCCTTCATCTTGTTGAGAACTTGAAGAATCAAAATTTTTCCTTTTAGTTTTAAAAGAGACTATTTTTCCATGCTTAAAGGTTAAGTTACAGACAGATTGTTTTGGCTTATCATCCATTACATTTTCAGTAGGAGGTAAATGAATAAGTTTATCCTGAGTAGAAAATGATTCATTCATAGTGTTTAGAACAATTGTAGAGATATTATGCTCTAAATATTATCAACTTGTTTGTGTAAAATAATATTTTCCTGAACATGTTGATTGACACTAGATAATGAATCAGCACCAATTAAGTCAGATTTATTAGATGTTATAATTTTTAATATTTCTTGATTATTAGCATGAGGCAGAGAAGTAGAAGCAGAAGGTAAAGAAATGCACTTGTGATTTCTAGAATTTTATTGTTTACAGTTTTGACAATTTTTTTTTAGGACAAGCTTTGACCAAACGAGACCTGTCATTACATATAAAACATTGTGGCTTGACACCTCGAATAGATAAGACTAAAGTACATTTATGTTCATCCAGACTAGAAGGAATATCCATTAATGAGATGCCTTCATTTAGTTTTAATGAGAAAGATGCAGTGCTAGACAAAAGTTCTATTCCAGAATACTTCTCAAGAATGTATTTAAAACTTGTAATAGAGCCATACTTAATAAGCAATTTTTGTAAATCAAGTTGTGAAAAAGTAATGTTAAAATTGTAAACAAAACCTTGGACTATTTTTGGCTGCTTCATATCAATTTTAATCAAGTATTTGTCATCTAAAAAAAATCTGTTTTCTTTTAAAAAGTTCTTTTTCAATAATATTACGAAATTCCACTATGAGATACTGTTTATTTAGATGGTGATAATTTTCTTTATTGCTATAACAAGTTTTAATTGCTTAATAAACATAAAAAATTGTTGAGAAGGAAAGGAGAAAAGGTCACAATTTCTATTGGTGATTGCAAGTATGAGTGTAAATTCATTACTGTAATGAAGAAAAGAATTGTAGAGATTTGTAGGAAGTCTCATATTGAATTCATTACTAGCTGTATAATAGTAATCTGAATTAAGACAAGAAACAACTTGATCTGTGTCCAAAGAATTTAGATTATTAGTATAGTTAATTTCCTGATCTATAAATTCAATAAGATTATTTTGAGGAGAGTGAATAATATCGCTTTGTGTACAAGTAATATTTGAATTAGTTTTAACTTTTTCTGCATAAGACTGCATAGAACATTCATTATGCTGTTTTGAATAAGAAGAGTTTAACATGGATTCATTTTGCAAATTAATAGCAGGATTAGAAAAAAGCATGTGAAATATTTTTATTATTAAAATTTACATGATCAGACTTATAAATTAGATTAGGAAAAGATGAATTAAAGTTGTTTATCTTGTGAAGATTGCTGATAATTCTGCTTTTCGAAACTATCACTTAACTTGAGTGAATTATTAGAAGCAGCTTTGGAGTTGCAAGAGTCAATATTTTGATCATTTTGTTGTAATGTTTCAATATGTATAATAAATTTAGAATTTTTTTGAAATACTTTTTGAGATTCTTTATTTTTTTAACAGTTAATTTTTGTTTTATACCATCCATAATGATAGCTTTGCTATTACCAACGGTTAAATTATCACAAACGCTGTTTTCCTTTTTTAGAACGTTCTGATTTTTAGCATTAAATTTCTTTTTAATGTTTGTTTTTAAAGAAATAACAGATAGATTAGAACTATCAGAGTTATTTTTAACTAGATTCAAATCATCAGAATTAACTACTAAATATTGCATATCTTTTGCTTTTGAAAATGAATCGTTTAAACTATTTAATTATTCATTTATATTTGAATCCATTTTAACATTAGAATTGATATTCGAACGAGAAGCTTGCAATGAATCCTCGAGATAATGTAAACTTCTGGACATTTTAAAAATAAAAGATTATGAAAGCAATGTGAAATACTTACCTAAATTAATAAGGTAAATTTTACAAAATAATAATTATTTAATAAAATAGAATTTAATCCAGAAATACAACACAAAATACCAGAGAAACCTGCATTTATATTTATATTTTTATTCTGATTATATTCTAACACATACACACACATATATATAAGTAACATCACAATTTTGTTTTTATGTGATTTATTATTATTTATTTTTTATTAGCTCCAAATAAACCACAAGGATAGGTGGGCTTGGAAGGTAAATTTTTTTAACCAATATATCTATATGAAAATAATTCTAGTGCATATAGTTATACTGAAATAAATTTCCAAATATAAAACCATTATTCATGGTTAAAAATTCAGCACCACCATCTGTGAAATAAATGTATTAGAGTCTGTATTTTAACAGGTGTTGAAGTTCTTAACCATATGGGGTTTTATATATATATTAAAATACAACAAAATTCACATAAATTATACTTATTTTATAGAAGTACTTTCAATTATACATCTCCTAGTCTTTATCAATGATATTAAATTGAATAATTAAAATGACACATCCTTTCATCATCTATTATTTTGTCTCATTCAAATGTTATTAATCAATGAGATCTGTTTGCACTGTAGGTCAATAATTAGACAAGTTTATTTAATTTAAATTGAATTAAAATTTATTGATAAATAAATGTTAATTATATATATATAAATTCAATAAAACAAGTCATATACATCACATGACTTGTTTTAAGCTTGTATTACAAATATGTAATATAGGAAGCATATCCAATATGTTTAACAAGCTCTTATTGATAAGTGACCTAAGAGAAATCTGTTAAAATCTCTGTCAACAATTATCAATATCCTCTTACCAATTCAGTTTGAGATTTTCGATCACCTCAATGAGCAGCTACGACATTCAGACTCTTGATCTAAAGAATTAAAGGCATTTACCTGTCTCAAAATTTTAGATTGTCAACTTAATAGTTACACATTAGATAGGTGCTGGATTTTGAGTTGATATTTTATATGCAGGGTGTGAATATCCTGGCTCTCACTGAAGTGAACCAAAAGCTCAAAACTGATCGTTCTGATGATATTGATAATTGTATATAGAAATTTTCAATGCTTTTTCTTGTAGAAATTATGAATGAGCTTGTTGCAACTATTCATATGTTCTCTCTCTCAGACTTCTCTCTCTCTCTCTCTCTCTCTCTCTCATATATATATATATATATATATATATATATATATATATATATATATATATATATATATATATATATATATATATATATATATAATTAGATACCAAGCAGTAGCCATCTAAACATTCACAGAAAAATAGTAATCACTATTTCTAACTGATGTCAAGGCAACCTTCTCACGTTTAATAGCAAGAATGGAAATCCTCCATTCTTATCAATGGTCCATTGAATATATATGGACACTTAAAGATTGCAACTTGACTACAGAGTATGAAATATTGATACAATGAAGTTTAAATTAATCTCTTTAAATATGAAATAATCATGTCACTGTAATGCAGACTAATAAATAGCCGATCATAACATTACAAACTGCAATACTTTCAAATTGCTCATGTATTATTTAGAAATAATAAGTGAAATAGTGCTTAAAGCTAAATGGTATATTGATATAATTATATACCAACCAGTAACCACCTAAACATTCACAGTAAAGATAGTAATCAATATTTCTAACTGCTATCAAGGCAACGTTTAAGTGTCCATATATATTCAATGGACCATTACTAAGGAATGGAAGATTTCCATTCTTGCTATTAAAAGTGAAAAGGTTGCCTTGACAGCAGTTAGAAATATTGATTACTATCTTTACTGTGAATGTTTAGGTGGTTACTGGTATATATATATATATATATATATATATATATATATATATATATATATAAATTCTAATATTTTCACGGATAAAAGATGTCATATTATTATTACTAATTGTGGGATATTCCGTGTAGTGAAAAAGCTAAATGCTGACATTTCAGTATAATATCAAGTACCTTCCTCAGAGCATCCTCTTTCTCAAATCATAAGAATGCACGTGCATTCTTATGATTTGAGAAAGTGGACACTCTGAGGAAGGTACTTGATATTATACTGAAACGTCAGCATTTAGCTTTTTCACTATACGGAATATCCCGCAAATAGTAATAATAATATGACATATATATATATCAAAATACAGTAAAATTTACATAAATTATATTATTTTTAGCAGTACTTTTGACTATACATTTTGTAGTCTTTATCAACTATATAACAGTGAATAATCAAAACAAGACAACCTTTAACAATACCCATAGTTCAATTCAGATTTCCCACCATTCTGTTATCTTAACATTTGATGACCAGTGATTGATTAACATTTGATGATTTCTTGAAATCAACATAGCCTTTTTTATTTTATGTTTATTATGACAAAGTTAAATTTGAATAATTTTCATATTTTTATAATCAAATTTAAATCCATATTGACAAGATTTATTATGATCAAATATAACAGATGATGAAGGTTTATTTACATCTATTCTAGATTGTTTCTTTTTTGAATTCTATTATATAAAAACATACGCTCTTTTATTCTCTTCTCAAATGTACACTTAGATTCACCGATGTATTGTAAGCCACATCCACTTATCAATTTATATATAATAGAATTTTGACTAAACTTTGAATTTTGAATTTTAGAGTTATTAAGTAATATATTTGTATTATTTGTTGAGAAAAAAGCAATATAACACAAACCATTATAACTTCTCCTAATAAACATGACCTGCTCATTTGATATAAATGACATTGAAATCCATTTTATTTTGATATTATTTTAATTTTAATTTTATTATATTGTTGATTCCTTTTAAATTTTTTAATAATATTAGTAATAGCTTTTTTATAATAACCATTTTTCAACAAGTCATTAACAAATAAATGTACATTTTTTATTTTATCACTAGAATATTTGCACAATTTTTCATTTCGAAATAAGAATGATTTCAATCCAGACAACTTATGACATATAGGTACATGTGATTCATATGGAATAAAACCTCTATTTTCAATTGGTTTAATTAACATAAGATGATCCAAACTGTAATCATTATGTGTAACTTGAATATCCAAGAATTTTATGGAATTGTATTTCTCTTCAGTTATAACCCACATTATATTTTTAATCTGATTAAATTTATTAAATAAATGGATTATTAAATCTTGTTTTCCACAAATAAAAACATCATCCACATACCTACAATATACTTTAATTTCTTGATATTTCAATAGCTTTAAAATTTTACTTTCATAAGTTGATATAACAAAATTACAAATTTGAGCAACAGCAGGAAGACCCATTGGTCACCCATAACTAATTTTATAATATTCATCATTAAAACTAACATACATATTTTTATCAATAAACTGTAATACTTTTATAATAAAATTTATAATATCAGACTTTACATTTTTTGAAACAAGAGCATTATAAACAATATTAATTGACTCTATTCCATTTATTGATCCATACAGTTCATTTATATCAAAAGTATAAATTGTGTCATGTAACTCTTTATTTATATTTTTAATTTTATCCACAAAATAAAATGATGATGAAGCAGTATATTCTAAAAAAAACCTAAAATATCTTGAAGTAATAATTCAATATATCTACATGCTTTATAATAATATATACCACCAAAATCAACCATCAATTTCAATGGATAATTTTTTTTCTGTAGCTTTATATTCGAAAATATTCTTGGACAAATAGCCGATGATGGATAAAAGTTATAATATGTATAACTATTAATAGCTTTATTGTTAGCTTTTATTAAAATTTCATTTATAAATCTCATATGCCATGTATCTATATTTATTATTTCACTATTTTGAAATGTAAGCTTTTTTATTTGATCCATAACTTTTTCATTATATTTTGCTCTTGTAATCAAACACATTTAAAGACCATTATCCTTTTTTAAACACACTAATTATTTAATAGAAAACTTTTAAATTTATTAATTTGACATAACCATTTATCATTCCTATTATATTTAAAGTTTTTATTTTAACTTTTTTAACAATATTATTAAAAATATTAGAATCACACTTAATCACCCTAAATGAATGTTCTATTGCAGAATTCAATTCAAGTTTACAATCTTTCCATCTACCGCCAACATATTTCAATCCGAAATTTAAAATATATTTTTGATTGAAATCCAAATTTACACCAGACATTTTCACATAATTTTGATCATTTATTTTATATGGAAATTTTTTTTATGAAACATATGTTCAATTTTCTTGTTAAATTAATCAACATTTTTGAAAAAAATATCCAAAAGTTTTTGACAAAAACACTTGAAGTTAAACCAATCATCACAATTTTTCATTATTATAAAATAATTTAAAGTCATTAAATATTTCCACTGACAAAATAGCAAACATTTACAGTGCTTAGTAATATTTTTTTAAAATAATTTTTTTTATATCTTTAGTAATTTTATCTGATAATTTATAAGGTCTGTTTATTTTTACTAAACAGCAATTCGGGAAAACCTATACATTTCAACAGGCATTTAAAAATTGGTTATTATAAAAATGCTATTACTATTATTATTAAAAAATTTAAAAGGAATCAACAATATAATAAAAATAAAAATAAAAGTAATATCAAAATGAAATAGATTTCAATGCCATTTATAGTGGATGAGCAAGTCAAGTTCATTACGAGAATTTATAATAAGTTTGTGTCATATTGCCTTTTTTCTCAATAAATAATATGAATAGATTACTTAATAACTATAAAATCCAAAATGCAAAGTTTAATCAAAATTCTATTATATATAAATTAATATGTGAATGTGGCTTACAATACATCGGTGAATCTAAGTGTACATTTGAGAAGATAATAAAATAGCATATGCTTTTATATAATAGAATTCAAAAAGAGAAACAATCTGGAATAGATGTAAATAAACCTTCATCATCTGTTATGTCTGATCATAATATATCTTGTCAATATGGATTTAAATTTGATTATAAAAATATGAAAATTATTCAAATTGAACGTTGTCATAATAAAAATAAAATAAAGGAGGTTATGTTGATTTCAAGAAATCATCAAATATTAATCAATCGCCAGTCACCAAATGTTAAGATAACACAATTGTGGGAAATCTGAATTGAACTATGGGTATTGTTAAGGGTTGTGTCATTTTGATTATTCAATGCTACATAGTTGATTAAGACTATAAAATGTATAATCAAAAGTACTTGTAAAAATAATATAATTTATGTAAATTTTGCTGTATTTTGATATGCGTATTGTTTTGTATATTACATATATTGTGGAACAAATACAGATATCAAACTTAATTTATTACACACACCCAACCACACACACATACATACACACACACACACATATATATATATATATATATATATATATATATATATATATATATAATGAATAAACCATATATAATCAATGTGCACCTGCAATCTAATCGCATGTACAATAAATCATTAATTGACATTAATTCATTATCCAATTATGTGATTGCTTATTAATGTCCAATTAGTTAATATTAAGTATGAATCCCATATGTCTATGTAACACAAATATGTTGCTGGACCTTCATACTTTCCAATTTGCAAGACAGTTTAATATATATATATATATATTGTAACCACTCATCATCGATCACCAACACCTTTTCTACATTTCCTAACCACAAATACCTGGGGGCGCCAATTCTATGAGGCATGGTTTATTGATCTAATTTTACCTTAAAATTCTTAATGAGGCTCTTAAATGAAGTTTTATCTTAGCTTAGCTCAGTTGGAGCCACAGAGGTCTATAAGGTGTAAAATGTATATTAAATGTGGGAGAAAACATAATTAATAGGAGCAAAACATCTATTAAATTCTGAAATAAATAAGAATTAAATTGGTAAAATTCTACCATCTAAATGAACAAGTTATAGCCTATACTTCACCTCCTCCCATCATCCAATATGCATTAAACAACCTCTACTATATTAGAAATTTAAATTAATAACTGGGAATGTAATGTTTAGTAACTATAAGTTGGAACTGAATATAAAATAAATCTAACATTACTGAACTTTTAATTATACAATAATCTAAACTAGTTAACTGAATTAATATTTAATCTGAATTAATAATATTGAATATCTCAGGGAATTAATTTATTGCATAGCTTAATTTTAAATCTATACTTCCCAACAACTACTATTTACTATTATAAAAGTTATGATATAAATTAAGCAATATCCTAACAAAATAATGGTAGTTAGATAATGAATGAAATAGGGTACATTTTCATTTCCATTTATCATCTAAATAATAAGTGAATGGTAAAGTTTCTAGAAAAGTATTAAATAATCAATATTTCAAACTGTGTTTAGATCAAGCAAATCAACATCAACATATCTGGGCAAGTTCATCATTAAATTAAATGAAAAGTGCAATCGTGTCATATTGGATAATTAAATGTGTGTGCATGTGTGGAAATATGAAATACAAATGTATCTTCAAAGAAGAATTCTGAACACAACTTCGAATGATAAGACATTTATTTACAAAATAGTTAAGCAAACATTTATGTTTTTTTTTAATAATTTGTGCAGATACAGGTTCTAGATATATTTAACATCAATAATGGGATAGTTTACATGAGAGCAGATAACATAAGATAACTTTTTATCTTCTGTTCTAACACATCCTAGCTATCAAGGCATTCTGATAGTCTTGTGGAAAACACATTATATTTCTAGTATTAAATAATACACAAAACAAAACTCTTCACATTTTTCTTGCAAAATTTTTTAAGTTATCAGTCAATTCTGATAAACATATGGTGCTAAAACAATATAATCCTACATTTCAGACAATGTAATACAGAACTTACTTTACATTTGACATCTTGTTTGATAGGTCTTTGAGAAATAACATACTGTTAAATATTTACACTAAATTATAGGATGACACTAAAATTCTTGGCATTTTACTTCAAATGCACATTAACTAACATAAAAGGGGTTTGAATCCAAGAATAAGTATAAAATAAGAATAAGATCAAACTATACTTTGCAAAATTGAAATAAATAATTCTATTAATTAACTCTACTTTATCTTTGCAAAATTGAAATAAGTAATTTTATTAATTAACTATATTTTGTCCTCTTGTGCTTGCTCACCCAAATGATGATTGAATATTATGAAAGTTGATGATATGAAATTTAAAAGATTCATATAAAATGATTGAAATAATAATTAAAGTTATGCATTAATGATGGATTTTTCCATAGCTTTTAAATTAATACTTTATGCATGTGTCAGAATTATGCTGTCTGTCATAAAATAATTAACATTAATCAAACCAATTGGTTTACTCATGAACTTGTAATAAAATCATAATATGGATGATGACAATGGCCAACTAAGCTTAAACAGTAATTCTACTACAGCTGTTTTGTGAGAAAAATCAATATTGCTTTTATTTTCCTTTTTTATCAACAAATTATCTTACACTTGGCTATAAGTAATAGATGAAAATATTCCATATGGCACAAGGGGATAAAATATTTTCACAATTCTAATCATATAAATAACAATACAATAACTCCCAAGTCTAACTTATAAGACTTAAAATAAACTGGTGTGGGCAAATTCTCATCACCAAAAATAAAGGAGATAAAATACTTGGCTTCTTATAATGGAATTCATAGAATACAACTATCAGAAATGGAGAATTCAATTTACTCTTAACAAATACTTCAATAAATAAAAGGAAGAGTTTAGTCTATACCATACAATATACTATGTAATCTACCTAGGTCAAATATTCAAATAACTAAAAGGGGAGAGATTTCTCAATCCCATAAGATACTATACAACATAACTAACTTTGTTCTACATAATGACTAAATACTTTTCTATCCAAACATAATAAAGAACAATAAATTCATACTTAAGTACATTTGTAATTTTTCAATTCAATTGGCACATTCTCACCATCCAATACTGATAACCTTAAATCATTTTTACTTTCAATTTAAACATTATTGTAGCTGGATTCAACAATAGACATGCACATATAAGCATAATAATGCACATACAATTTCAAAGCCCAGTAGATAAAGAACTACTGTAAAAATATCAATTAATAACTGTAAAAGCAATAATGAATAAATATTTCATTTCTGATAAGTATAATATTTTAACTTGGAAATATACTAATTATTGTCAGAGAAACAAGGCAAAAATAATTTCAATTGGCAAGGTAAAACAAAATATTTTTTTAGTGCATTTGCATTAGCACAAAAATTAAAATAAAAGTTTGGTTTAAGATAAATGACAAATCTTTAAATTCTGGGTTAAATAATTATTGAAAATAATTATTTTATAATCTATTGGAAATTTTGTATAATGAGCTTCTTTTGAAAAGAGCTGTTCACCCCTGCAACATTAAATGGATGTTTCCATTTCAAACATGCACATATATTTATAATACGAGCATGCAATAAGACTTATACTACTACTACTACTACTACTATAATAATAATAATAATAATAATAATAATAATAATAATAATAATAATAATAATAATAATAATAATAATAATAATAATAATAATAATAATAATAATAATAATAATAATAATAATAATAATAATAATAATAATAATAATAATAATAATAATCCCTAAAGTTTTTTTCTTCTAGGTTGAAAAACGAAAAGTTTATTTACAATTTGTAAAGGTCTTCTCTCGTTCATATAGTAAATAATGAGAATAACAAATGGTATACAGATAAACATTGATGCACACATAACACATTCCTGCAGGAAAACAAATAATATTATTTTGGATTCAAAATAGCAGTATTCAATGTTCTTAGCAAAGCTAATGAAACCGCTGTTAACATTACAACTGAGAATTCTTCATTAATTAAGCTATAGACATTTTCTTACAATGTAGGTAAAGCAATAGTTTGTTATTTCATTTATGAGGTATTTGTTCTATATTTTCATAGGCCATTCATAAAGCATATAACTAATTAATTTATAAATTTCACTATAATTCTTGTAAGTTTGTTGATAATATTTTAAATAAGGAAATACTGCCACAAATGAGGAGAACATTGCATAAAAGAGATTCATATTTAGTCTTTTATATTTTATACCTTCATTCCACATAGTATTTGGAGATAAATAATTAAACAATCCATTAAATTACACATTTATTCTTCTTTTTAAATAGGCACAAATAGTCAGATAAGTATTTCAACAATAATGATAATAACAATAATTATTCATACACATATCCTCCTGATTCAACTTTCTTCTTTCATAGCTATCAAAATTCAATACAAAGAGTTTCTGATATGTCTAATAAAAAGTTTGCACATTTTCCAAAATAATAAAAAAATTCACACATTTCAGCCACTCCATTAATATTAGCATTAAATTTT
Source organism: Epiperipatus broadwayi (assembly GCA_028023455.1). Lineage (NCBI taxonomy): Eukaryota > Metazoa > Onychophora > Udeonychophora > Euonychophora > Peripatidae > Epiperipatus > Epiperipatus broadwayi. Next base: position 13,810 of record JAQFVV010007613.1, on the reverse strand, counting down.
AATGAAAATAATCTTGACATATATACAGGCATTCTCTTATTTCTATAAAATTATGATTAAAGTTTAAATAAAACTATTTTTAAATACAAGTATGCATTTTCATTTCTTTTTCCATATTACCATTTAAATTTAAATAATTTATAGTGTAGACACACATACACATTTTAAATAATGATTTGACAATTTAAACAGTTAATTAAGAGCAAAGATTGATATACCTCATTATGGTCATTTTATGTTCTCATATTCAGAAACCAATAATACTTTTCACTTTCAGACTTGGGGTCTTGAAAGAATCAGCTTATAACAAAAATTATATTGTTAAAACTTTGTTTAGAAAGTGAATTGGAGTTCAATCAGCAGCCCTCTTGGAATTTAATCAGCCTCTTTTATAGATCCCAGACATTACCCAAGCATATATTCTTCCAATAATCCAAGGTCATTTGAAAGTTCAAAGGTCTCTAGACACAGAATGGCTCCACCCATTGCACTGAAATTTTTAATTAGGAGAATTTTATGCAAGAAACTTTCTTGTCTTGAAAAAGAAAGAAAGAAGTAAAAAAATCATTTTGTCTCTTAAATAAAAAAATTAAATATTAAAGTGAACTAAGAATTAAATATTCTGTATTTCTAAAGTAACTAAATAAAATTAATTACAATTATTTTAACAAATAAAATATTTTATAGTATAATTGTTGTTTAGTAATTCACCAGTTCAGTAATCCATGAATTCATTTAAAATATAATTAAGCTGTTTTTTAAACTATTAGTTGATAAATTAAATATTTTGATATGAGATTTTATATTTGATGGTTTAATGAGGTACATGAATGAAAAATGAAGTTGAAAAATGGTGCAGACGTACATAATTATTTACAAATAGTGTACAACAGGTACTAAACAGATATGACTAAAATGACAGTTTTAATGATGATGACTTAAACATATTTCACTGTTTATACTATAGATTAACATATTATAAGCAGATAAACTAAAGGATTATCTAAACAAATCTTAATACTGTTCTGCAGACAAATAAAGTAAATTAAAATTAACTCAAACTAGACTGACTACTTTGGTGGCAAGTCACCCCCATCCTATCATTAATTATACACTAAAGTAAAATATTAAACACCTAAAAATTTCCAAATTATAACTGTAAGAGCTTTTAAGAATGTTTTCAAGTCATTAATAAAATTTTTTAGAAGTTTAAAGTTATTTCATTTTTTATAAGATGACATCAGATGTTACTTATACAGTATTATATAATAATTACTATTTCTGGTGCCAAACCAGAAGGTTACAATATATATATAATATATTATAATGGTCGGATGGATCAAAAAGTCTTACCGTATCTGTGCTACAGGGCGCCACTAGGGTACTTGAACCTAGAAAATTTATAGAGTAGGCAGATACGCACTGTTAACATCTAACTTATATATATATATATATATGGTTTATTCTGACCATAAGCTCATGCCATTAGCTAAGGGAACAGCAGAGATGTATAATATATAATTTTATTTAAAATATATCTTCAATATAAAAAAATTAAAAGCCACTGCCAGTAATAACACACAAAAAACATTTATTAACACACATATATAAACAATTAAAATTTGAGGAATAAAATTTATTTTAGATTGGTTATTAATTTTTAAATTTAAATTATTAAGAAAGTTCACACAGATAAATATTTTATAAAAGTTCGTTTTATAATGTTGAGATTAGATCGGCTACATAGATTACTCACTTAAAAATATTTCAAAATAAACATAAACAATTAAAATATAAAGCCACTGATGGAATTGCAAAGGGAAATTTACAAAAAAAAACAATGGTATTCATCATAACATGCCACATTGACCCCAATAACTTAAAAGACCCTCGAATAAATACATTTATAGGTACTCAACATGAGGTATCATATTTACCAAATATCTATATATTTTAATCAAATATGAAAATAAAAACATAATTAAATGTTAATAAATCCATTAATGTATTTAAATAATTTAGTCAATAAATATTTAAAAAATGAAAATGATTAAGTCAGCAAACTCAAAATATTTTAAATTAAACATCAATAATTGATTTTGAAATCTCAAGTTAGATTAAAAAATTAGGTTTAGCTTGTCATATCTTGATGAAAGTTCTTAATTTCTTTTTAATTTTTTTTTAAAATTGTATAGTTCATACATTACAGTAAAAGAGCTCACGATTCCTTGGGCCAATTCCTGCAAAGACTTTATTAATGGAAGACTGGTCTGTTATTCATACCGTAGTTTTCAATTCAGAGGCTGCCTTAGCTGGTTCCATCCTGGTACTATTTAATTCCAGTGCAAATATGATTCGGGGTCTGCAGCAGTACCATTCATAATTCAACAGGCACTTCATTTGAAATAAGTGAGAGAGTGTAGCAAGTGCGTCTTATCAACCCTCTCACAAAAATCAAGCTGGAACTCTTCTTAATTTGGATATTTTTCTTTTTATAGTGAACCTCCAGATTCTTTGAACATAGTTTCCTGCTCCAATCATTTTCATTAATGTCCAAGCATTGGTTTGCTGCTTCTATTGGACCTCTAATTTTTTTTTGTTACCTTATCTATATATTTCATTTGACTTTTTTATATAAGAACCCCAATGGCTAGTTTGCTTTTCATTTAATTTATAAAACAATAATTTCCATTTACTGAGATCACATAAGAATCTTTTAACAAAAATATTTTGAGTTTAGATCTTGGACTTTTTTTTATAAAAAAAGTGCATTCAAATATTTTTTTTTCTAGTTTAAAATGAAAATAATACACTTAAAGTTTTCATTCCACCTGTGCAATATATTATATATGTTAAACAACTTTTAATTTTCAGTTTTGAAGTTTTTTTCTTTTTAATAAATCAATTTTTATTTATAATTTTTTTTATTTTAATTTAAAATAATGTAACGGTATATTATATACCATTACAATATATATATATATATATATGAAATCAAAAGAAAAATTAAAGAATCTTTATTATTGAAAATTTATTATTGGGAAGCAATTAACTGATTTAAGAGTTCTTTTAATATTAAGGGTGGATGAGAAGTGAATACCTTTGGTTGTGTTTTAATATTATTTTAATCTTGGTCTAGTTGAATTTTGGATTTGGAATTTTAATTATATATATATATATACCAGTCACTTCCTGATTAATTTTGATTACCGAGGGCACCACTAGGCCATTGTGTACCTGAAAAATTTATTTGTGGTAATCAGAAGTTAATGATAATGATGATTGTCACTGGCTAATACCAGGGATAGTCAAAGCTCATTAATATTGTTCAGACAACCAAGAAATAAAACTAGGACAAAAATTAGCTAATATTAATTAAAGAAAGACTTTTCAAGGGACAAGTTGGCCATCATGCCAGTGGAGATGGTTGATGTTGAGACCTTTCAGCAGATGGCCAATACTCCTGAAGTTGATGGATTTCTTATGACCAAACCATCCAAGTGGAAGAGAAAAAAACAGACCAAAGAAATCTCAATCCTTTTCTAACCAGTCATCCACTCACTCTGAGAACCTGACTATTGATGACCTGAGCTATCTAAATAACTGACAGAGCAAATCTGCCACTCCTCAAGAAAAGAAAATGTGGCATTGTTTGCCTCCTCTTTCCAGGTCTCCACTCATGGTAACTCCCACTTTAATGACATTCCTGACCCCAATTCCCTGGTTTTTGAGAATCTTCAGGTGGAAGAGTTTTTCCTCACCCTCCTCCACTATTAGCGATAGTGACAGACAAACCAGTCTGGACTTGGACATGTCACTCATGGGGCTAATTCTGTTATGGATGATTCCACTCAGGCTGCAGTTCATTCTCCAGAAACACTTGAACCACAATACAGTCAACCATGTTGAACATCTTTTTATTCCAATGTATTGGGCCTGTACTATTAGTATAGAGCCTATGCCTTGTTACACTGGTTTTGGAGGCAGGTCCAAAAATTTTGTGCTTATTTAAAATAAAGTTGAACCTTTGGCCAGACACTTGCATTAGCAACTTAATTGAAAAGTTCAGCCTTTTCCACTTCTCATTCACTACTACTGCATCAGGAAGTGTGGCTCTCATTTATCAATAAAAGATTTACAATATCCTTATTTAAGTTGTTATACACTTATTCACACTATCTCATAGTGATCATCCAAATTCAAGGATGGTCACTTTACGTAATCAATGTGTATCATCCAAAAAGCCCAGAGATTATACTCTAAGTTATCCACTTTATCAATGCCACTCTCATAACAAGCCCATTTCCCACTCTAATCCCTGGTGACTTTCAACTAATTGCATGATTCCTTCAATACCAAATACAGTAAACTCATTAGTTTACACATATTTAGTGGAGGAGGCCTATTTTCTGAATGAGCATTTTCATTTTATACAAGGTATTCGTGATCCCTAATAGTCAGTGTTTTTTCTCCCTCACTGGCCAATTAATTGAATCCCATCTTTGGCCCAATGCATTTACTGACCACCTCACATTGGAATTCAAGACCAAGCCACAAAATGTGATAATACAAGTCATCCACCTTTTCAGCATAGTTAGATTGATAACCACATCAATTATTACCATCCAGCTAGTTACATAGGGGTACATTACCTGCCACTAGCCTGGGATTTTGTCTATCCAATTGGTGGAGGTGGTTGGCCTTTGTTATTGCTCTAAGCCACCTGATCAACCAATGTACCATTAAAACAAAAGACCAAATTGGGCTGATGGCTGAACTTGACAGGTTTTCCAGAAACCTGTACAGCATGCTTGATGAAGCACAGCACATCCTGTACATACTTCAATTAAAAAGCAAATACAAATCATCACAGAGTGCCCTTGCCAAGTATCTCTTGATCAAGAGGACCTGACAGTATCTACACCACTAACACTGCTGCACCATGGGTTACCTTCATTGGGCTCTTGGTTCAGCCAATATGTCATTCCCCAAATTCACAGAGGTAAAGGAAAGCTGCTACTCTGATTCTTTCTAGCTGGACAGGATCAGGGAGTTTTACTCTCAAAAATTCCAACCATTGGAGATGATGAATGCAGAAGAAAGTCGGCCTTATCTGACTATGTCTCCCTATGATCACCAAGATGTGAATCTAGCAAAGACTGTTGTCACTCCAAGAGATAACTCACCCTGGCCTACATGAAAATTCCTAAATGTCTCTGTATCATCTGCACACATTTATGGTGCCAATTATTCAAATGATTAATTTTTTTGCTGATGGTGATTTGCCAAATGCCATTATGCTGCTTATCAAGAAGTAAGAGATACCATTGGTCCTGGATAACCTCTGTCCAATCTCCATGGTTCCACTTCTGATTAAGTCAATCAAAGACCAAATAAAAAAAACATGCAAGAAGATATCATTGGACATCTCTTGCCCTATCAGTTCACAAAAAATCATGGTCAACTGCTGGTGCTGTAAGCCAATTTTGCCTCATTGTCAACCATGTATGCAGAAAAAGAAAATTCCAGCCAGTTACCATATAGCTTGATATTGCTGGAGCCTTTGATTGCATCAATATTGAAAACTCTTTGGTGTGCTGGAGAAGCTCAAATTTTCTATGGCATACTTCCAATTCATTGAGAACCTCCTCCATAATCAGATTTTTCTCTCCTTAGTTGGTTGAAACTCTCCAGGATTATTGCCCTGTGTTTCTTTGTCTCAGAGCTCACCACTGAGTTTTCTTCTTTTCACAGTCAATGTAAACCTATTGCCGCTAAACATCAAGGCTGCTCTTCCATGGATAGCCATTCCTTTGCTTGAATAGAGCATTTGCTATATCAACTATATGGATGACAGTGGTGTTTTGCTTCTCTAGTTATGAGCTTTGAAGACTTGAAGAACTTCTAGACCATTCACTCATGAATTTGATTTGAGGGTCAATGAAGGCAAATCAGCAATGTGGTATATCCTGACAGGGAAGCAGGTCCTGGGCAGATTCAAAATTCCCCGACAAAGCTTCATTGGATTTTATCTTGCCTTTCCCCTCCATCATGAGAAGAAATATGGAGAACACACTACTCCCCAAAATTGAAAGCACAGCCACCTCTTATCATAAATTTACCTTTCATTGTTGCTTTTCTTAATTCTGTCATTTTTACCTAAAATCAGCTATTATTTGGCCAGCTTTGCATTAACCAGCACCTTCTTCAGAAGATAGACTTTTTGCAGGAGACTGTGGTGAGAGAGACAGGCAATTGTCATTAATCTGAACATATTACAAAAGCCTAAACCCCTGAATGGATTGTTCCTTACATGTCATCAACATTTTCCAGATACAAAGGACACTCAATGTTTTATTTAGGCTTTAAATTCATAATTAGATATTGAATGCTTCATTCCTATAGAATAAATTGTACCCACAGATAGACTTCTGCCCAGACTCAAAAACTACTGGTTTTAACAACAGATGACAACAGTTCTTGCAAACATCAAAACTTCCAGCTTCCTGTTTAGATCTAAGCTTATATACTGAGAAATGTATCATCTAATGTTTGATGGGAACACAACCACCCTCATCTTATTCCCAGTATCAATTCCTAGGCTTATCAAATGGACAAAATTCCTCAAGCTTGAGCCTATGTATGTGGATTTCCTGTTCAAGGTCAACCTCAGAGCTCCTCCCACAAGGGTGTTCCTATACTATCAAAGAGGTTATAATATAAAAACTTGTGGTGTGGCAAACAGGAAGAGTCCATGGACCATATCCTATTCCAATGTAAGTTGTGGACTTATCTCTGGGCATGGTGCTGAGAAATATGTCTGTCCCCAACCTCACTGGTGTAATGGTTCTCCTGGTTTTTGAAAAGGCATTCTTTGCTACCAGATGCCTTGCTACCTATATTAATTATGGGATTTGTCATTTCAATGTAAATCATTATTTGAGAAAGGCAAAGATCTCTGTGATGAGGACCTGCTGATAAAATTTCAATCAAAAGGCCAGAAAATCTGACAAAAGTCTTGTCTGAACCTACTAACTGATCAAACCTGAGAACAATTAAGACTAGTGAAGTGGAAAAGTGAATAAATCTACACATATTTAGCTATTTTTTGTAAAGTTCCAGTTTTGTGTCTGTAATTAATGATTGTTACTGTTGTCCTCTTTTTTTCTGGTTTCACTTATTCTCAAACTTGGGACTGCCTGTTACCTGGGAATGCCTAGCACACAATGAACAATTATTTCTTAACATTAAATCCATGAGTAAGATTGGATGACTTATTTCACAAACCCAGATACTACATGTTACTTTTGAGTGTGAAGATTGTTATGGATCTCATAATCAATGTTCTCTTGATCTTTTGACTTTACCCCTTATTTAATATGTTAATTTATATGTACACTCAACTGTTAAGTTTAATGCAACCCAACCAATGCATTTAACTATATTATTTCTTGGTTATGTGTGTAACCTCCACCTAGTGATGTTATTATTGTTGTTAAACTCATTGAGTACCCACTCCTTTTTGTGTTGTTATTATTTTTTGCTTATCTATAGAACTCTATATATGAGTTCCTAATTGTACCACTCTTTTACACTAGTTTAATAATGTAAGGTTCCTGGTTGAGAAAAATTTGTAACAATCATAACCCAATCAGTTAGATCATGTAATTGCCTAAAGTGTCTTTTGACCATTGGTGCCATTTGCACCCTAGATGTTAAACCCAATTTGTATTACTTTTAATCCAATGCAACTTAATGTATCTTGAATATCTAGGAAACACCTTAGACAAAATCTCTACCTTATGTCAATTGTGTTCAAGTCTAATAACATTGCCATCCAATGAGATTATCTATGCAATTTTCATTTTGTATTATGCTTGGTTTATCACCTTGTAATTATGATGCTCTCTTGGGTTGTCATACTGTAACACATGGAACCCAAGATATGTAATGGATGTAGATTATCAGCTAAACTTTACTTGTCTATTCTCTGTCTTATACTTCGCTCTGTGAAATAAAGTTTTCTTTTGAAATGTAAAATGAAAACTCTTGATTTTGACTTAAAAAGAAATATTTAGTGTAACTTTTATTGCATGATTAATATTATACTTAATAGGCATGTTATACTACTCTTCAAAAATAATAAATCAATCTGTTGACTTTCATGACAAGGTAAAATAAAAAAGAACCATCAAGAAAAAAGGCAATTATTGATTCTGTAGTCTACCCATACATTCCAAAAATAGCAGATAAATTAAGAAAAATCTGCAATCAGTATAATGTCAGCATAACATCAGAACAGCTTTCCAGAGCCATACCACACTACAAGAAATTCTAACATCTACAATGCCAAAACTTGAAATGTTGAAAAAAAAACTGCATCTATAAAATACCATGTAAATGTGGAAGAACATATATATTGGTGAGACCAATCATCCCATTGAAAATCATTTGCAGAAACACAAACTGATGATTAGAAGAAAGAAAACAGATGTGTCTAAGATAGCATGTCAAATAAGTGCCAATGAACATATGTTAAATTGGAAAATACAAACATATTGGATAGAGAAAAAAAGGTACAAAGAAAAAACTTTAAAGAAGTTTCTCACATGACAATGGAAAAAAATCCCATAAGACAACCTAGTATGACTTTACATAATGTATGGCAACCACGAATCAACTTTGCTCTTAGGAAAAAAATTGAAGATATCAGGAGGAACCTCATATATAAATATATAAATCTTCTACTGACTGTTGCCTTTGGTAGGATGGCTCAGTTGGTGTAGAGTGTTACCTTAAAATTCAGTACCCAAGAATATGTGTCCAGCTTCAAATCCCATGCTAGTACTCTCACTTGTCAGGCCAGCAATACCTGAAAAAGAAAGGAGAAATTCAATACTCAAGAATGTAAGGATTTAGGTTTGAATCTCATGCTAGTACACAACTGTTCATGCCAGCAGAAGAGGGGACAATAGTACCTCTCAAAACATTGTGCATATAGTAACATGTTTGATGTGCTATTACTAACAGTTGAATGTATTTGGAATATTTAAATAAAGTTAAATTTTTCTAAAGACATGCAATACTCATATTAAATGATGAAAATAGTCCAATATAAAAATACAACTAATAAAATTAAATTTTTCTAAAGACATTCAATACTCATATTAAATTATGGAAATATTCCAATATAAAAATACAACTAGAACACCATCATCATAATCTTTCAGGAGGACTTTCTTCTTTAACTTCTTGAAACATTTTTAATTCAGGTAGGATTTTAGTTTTAATGAAGATAGGGAGATTGTAGTTGAATGATTTTTTTTATTTAAATTGTTGTGCTAAAAATTATTAATGTTAGTTCCATAATATTAAAATTATGTAAACCATAGAATAATGTAATAGTTGCCAATTGAAATGGAATATGATTCTAAAATTCCTAAGTTTAAAAATAAATCAATTATTTATCAATAGTAATGTAATTAACGATTTTCAAAATATTGACTTTTTTCAAACAACGAAAAAAATCGAAAATTGGGTGAAGAATTGTTTAATAGTAAATGAGAATACATTATGTAACTTTAGAGAAAAAAATGAAAATGCAACTAATTTAAAAACTATATACATGAACTTTCAAGTGTTTACGCTACTATTAAATACACAAGTCAGGGAATTTGTTACATACAAAAATATATTCTTATATTTACTGTAATTATATATATATATATATATATATATATATATATATAATTACAGTAAATATATGTAATAGTCAGATTTGTACCCTCATGCAACAAAATTCAGAACCCAAGCAAAATATATGAAAGCTGACCGGAGTTAGGTGGTTGAGACCTCTAATCCGACCAAACATCAACTCATCTGCCAGTACTCCAAATTTAACACCCTATGAATGACATCCCTGAGGTTACACTCAGTCCGCATTTAACTGCGAGCTGACATAGAACATGTAGAAACATGAGACTTAAGGTCATTACTAACCTAACTAAATGAGTGATATATAGCACTTAACACCCTACTTATCTAAACTACCAGACATACACATATAGCATATAAAATCATTAAGAAATTGGAGTACTGAACTATGAAATTTAATAATATACTGTGGATTGGATAAAATACTGTGGTTTGGCTTGATCTAGAGTCTGAGCAAGAAAGATATACAACAGTTTATACTTAAAAAGGTTTATTAAAACAATAACAATTGATCTAACATAAAATATCAAAATGGCAAGGATTGTATAATACTCACAAGGTATTCAATAGAGGAAAGCATGTTACAATAGTTGAGACTGTTATCAAATACATCTGTTCCCTTTTAAATATATTACAATACATGTGTGTGCGAGTTAAGAGGTCATGCCTAATTATTTAATATGCTCATCTTATGAATTTGACTTGCTTAAGTTAGAAGTTGATACTTTAGTAGAGATGATGTTGAGTACAGCCAGTTTTAATGGCTGTTATATATACTAATTAAATGAGCAACCAAATAAACTCAGTATCATGCAGATTCAACCTGATAACCCAGATTCAAACTCCACTCTAAAGCTGAATGATTAATTAATATGGGAAAAAGAACTGGTTATCCTTAGATTCACATATATGTGCTATGGCACTATATAAAATATTAAAGAAATAAACTTGCAGTGCAATTGAGTGATTATTCAAGAGCTTCAGCATCAAATGCTCGGTTTGCACTGAGAACGATGGTTTGCTGCTATTTATATGTGAACATAAAGTTCAGAAACTCGGATTGGCTTTAGGAAAAATGTGGGTCTGCATGCTCCAGTTCTAATAAAGATAGTTATAACCCAAACTAAGTAATGAGGCAGTTTGCTACCATGAACCCATGTATGATGCAGCAAAACGTAACACATATAAGTGTATTATATAAAGACACACCCACAATGCACGCAATATATATAGAGCAATAAGTATGCATATAATTAATTGTGCCTAAAACAGATAGCCTTTATCTGTCAAGCTAATTCAACACAGTTCTTAAAATTAGCATTATAAGTATGCTAATAAAATGGGCTTAAACTATATAATAAATAATCTAGTTAAGATCCTGAATCTGTATATAATATTCATAATTAAAAAGGGAAAGTATATTTGATTGGACTTAATACAAACATTAGCAAATATACTTTATCATGTCTAGACAATATATATATATCCCCTTCCAACTAATAGATCTTGAAAGTTATAATATAAAATCGGTTAAGCAAACCTTGAAAAATATGATTTTACAATATATATAACTATAATAATGATTGGTTAGCGTGTTCATTTATTACCAATATTATAATTTCGAAACAATGATTCAATAAAATAAACAATGCTTTTAAAATGTTTAATTGGAGATTACAATTATCTCCTTTATAAATTACTTACTTAGTTTCATTGTTTCGAAATATGAGCATATTATCACATTTTAAACATAAATAAAATACATTTAAATAAAATATTAAAATTATTAATGTTAGGTAAGACTTAGTTTGTAAGAATTGAAGAAAATAAATTTAGGACATTTAATGAGTATAAAAAATATGAAATCTTTTAATTTATAAAAGATTTCAGCAGTTTATAAAATTAAAGTAAGTGATTTGTTTTCTTTTACAATATATATATATATATATACAAAGTTACACAGATTGACGGTTTCTTTTTATAATAGGGTAAAATTTAAAGAGTTTGATAATTTAGATAGAGTGTTATAAGAATTTAGAGATTAAAGTTCATACTGCAGTTTTTAAAAGTATTTCCATCTGCCTCCTTGGTTGGACTTGAAGCGTATATCAATGCTAGTGGCTGAAGTAGGGAGTCAAACAGTAGCATAGTTTTCAGTGGCCTTTCATATAGGTTTTAAATTTCTTCATATTCTCCATGCAGGTTGCTGGAAAGTCTATTCAAAAGTATGTATGGAGGAACCGAGAGCACCATTCTGGCTAAAGAGCCAGCAAATATATTATTTTACTCGATCATCTTGGAATCTGGTCTTCACAATAATTTACAGGAAAGCAAGCTAAAGAATGAATGTTAACTTAAAAAATCTGCAATATTTATATTTCCTAGATCAAAAACCAGTGACTATCTATTTTAAAACACAATTCAAACTTCCTCTAAGTTTTACAGCAGTCGATTTCTTTTGACTCTGATCTTTTTTTTATTTTATTGCCCAAACCTTTACTGGCCTGATCTAGGAAAAGAAATTCATTACAATCGTAATGAGCTTTAGAGCAATGTTAATAACTCAGGAACCATTTGATCTTACTTGAGAATTATTCTAAATTGTTTTATTACCAATCTGTGAATTTCGCATGTAATTTATAATTCATTTAAATCAAACTTGCTAAAGATTATTTAGCTACATTTTCTAAATAAAATATCCTTTATACAATATATTATTTATATAAATGCTGCAATATAAAGCATTTGCCTACATAGATGATGTGCTTGTCACCTTACCCTCCCAAAAATATCTAAAACCTCTCATCCAAATAATCAAAAATTTTTCCAAATCCTCCAAATCTTACCTTCAACCTCATCAAGTCATTGGCCTGGAAAATCAACACTGGCAAGAAGATATCATCACCTTTCTCAGCAGACCCCCAAAACTTTTTGGGGTTTCCCATATACAAGTCACTGCAAGCCATGTCAATACAAATACAGAATTCCATCATTTAAGCCACCACCAACACAGTTAAAAACCTTGCCAAGGTTTATATATCACTGCAAGGGAAAATCTCTCTTCTCAATATCAAGGTAATGGCAAAGATTAGCTAATATCTACCCATAATTAACATGACAAAGACTTTCAACACAAAAATCAACCGAATCTGTGCACGGCTTTTGTGCAATGGTAAAACAGCGGCCATAGGAATTGAACGCATGCAGCGACATAGTAAAAATAATGGTATGTCGTTGCACGCAACTTTTTCTATATATTACCAAAAGTCCCATTCTCTGATCCACATCTTACAAAATAAATTTCCATAGATTGTAGCAGAACAACCAGTCATTCCATCAGACAGACCTCCTCCTTCAAAGATAAGCTGGCTAAATCAGATACTTGACTACCTTTTCGCTCACAATGGCCACTCTACCCTAGTATTCAGACAAAAAATCTCCATTTGGGATGCTCATAACCTGCTATTTTCCACACAAAACTCTACTGTTCCTTACCTCAGTGGTAACAATCAGGTGGTCACCAGGTTTTTCAGGCATCTCAAGCTGGAGCAAGGTTCCTGGACTTTCTAGTGAAAATCAACCTGAATTCACTCCACATGAACTGGTTCCTGCACTACAGGAGATTCCTCAAGAATACAGATCTTATGTGTCACAACTGCCATAGAACCTGTGAAACCTTTGATCATATGATAAATGATTGTCCAGCATATAACAAAATCAGAACTTTCATTACTTGCTACTGCCACACTTCCCTGAAACAAATCTTAAATATCAAATGCTGCTTCCTGTCCAGGGATTATGTCACCACAAGACTCTCAACTTTTCTCACTTATGCCATCTGGATCGCCAGATGTTGCAACAAGTTTACCTTTCCTCATCCCAAGCCTGAAAACACATTCATTTCCAAGCTGAAGGAATTTTTCCATAAGGACAGAATAATCTCATCCAGATTTTTATTTGACATGTGGAGCCTGATTAAGCTGGATTAATAACACCAGTAACCACATCAGATCATTTAGTTGCCTGACTAACATGAATAACTATTATTTTTGATTTACAATTGTATCATTATTACATATGGTTTTTCAATAAAATT
>JAQFVV010007612.1:25000-71766 GCA_028023455.1 Epiperipatus broadwayi | reverse complement strand
ACCATTTAAGTTTTGTGCTAATCTAGTAGAAAATTTTAAATTTAAGAAGTATTTTAAAAGTGTGATGTTGACTTTGCTTGTGGTAATGTTACCATAAGTTTAATTAAAGCAATCTATGAGTATTTGATATGTGAATTGTGTTGGTATTGAGAAGATATTTAAAATGATGATGATTATGATGTAATACTGCATTAATATGTTTAATAACAAATGTTTAAAGCTAAAGTATTTAAAAGACAAGTTAAAATTAGACAAAGATATTTATTTAATTTAAAATATATGTTAAAAGTGAATAAAAATATTTTAAATTATAAGTATTTAAATTGAGATTAATATTTGATTTTAATCATATCAAATAATTATTTTAAAATCTGATATAATATCTTATTTATTTTAAAAATAAATATTTATTTTAAAAAAAGCAATTGTTAAGTTTATTTTTAGACAAGCGTTTCTTGTGTTATAAAGAACAGATGTTATACACACATGCGTGGAAGTTGTCTAATAAAGTTGCATAATTATTTTAAAAAATCATGTTGTAAAATTTATAAATAATACGTGAGTTATCACGAGATAAAAATAAAGATATTAATGTAAAATATTAAATCTGATTTTTAAAAATATTACTTTAAAAATATAACGTATTTAAAAGATTTAGTTTATTTTAAATGATCTTATAAAAGTTAAGATTTAAATCAAGTGAGAAAGAATATTTCAAAAGAATGTTTAATAGATTTAAATAAACGATAAATATTGTTTTAAAAGAATTTGATAAAATATTAAATATTAAATAAGTCATTATTTTATTTTTAATAGTGAGTTGATAAATATGTAAATAAGCTAGAAAGTTTGATTGTTTAAACGTACCAATCAGATAAGGAGTTTCTAGCAGTATAAAAGCTGGATTCAATTGTTGAGGGGGGCTCTCTGTAATTAAATTTCTAAGTTAATCGTGCTATTGAGAAAATAGCCAAGTAAATTTATAAACGCTCTTAAAAATCAGTTTTAAAATCATAAGAGTGTTATTGTATATAATTTTATAATTTTTAAATGATAAGTATGCAGTAGAAACTTAATAATTCCCTATTAGTCTTCTCAATATCGAAACTCAATTTACGTACAAATAATCATGGAAACATCACATATCGGAGAAATATATCAGAAACTTTATGCTAGAGAAATAATAGACGCTGGATTAGTACATAAAACTACGAGATGGAGAAAAGTAGTATTTTGGACTATAAATAGTTTTAAAAGTTTAAATTACTATTGTCTATTATAAATAGATATTTAAAAGAAATATGAATACTTCTATAGAAAGAAAGTATTTTTGTAGATTTTAAAAGATTAAAATGTATATCTTAAGTAAAGATATAAGAAGTAGTAATTTTAATAAATACTTGCCTTGTTAAGTCTTTGTGCTTAAAAGACTAAATATTGACGATTTGAAAAGGCAAATAGATTATAAATATGATTATTTAAAATCGTAATATAATAGAAGTACTATATTGAAGTAATCTAAAACGCTGGACGTTATAGATGGAGAAATTAATTCTTACCTGAATATGTTAATTATAAATGCGCAAGTAATACATGGATGTCCAAATCAAGTCAAACTAAACCAAGCAAGCCAAGTTGATTAAAGTAATTTAATGAAAATAATATATAAACTATAAATTAGTTTAAAAATAATAACTTTAAAAATAATATTCTATGAAGAACTGGATCCAGAGAACTTATAAACTATTTTTTAATTTTATTTGTTTTTCTTGTTGGAACTTATTATTTTTTTTAAAAAAATAAACGTTATCATTTTTATTATAAACTTTCAAGAAACACGTGATACAACGGAACAGGAAATAGTGTTCTATTGACTTTATACGTAGGATATTTATTAGAACTTTTATGGTAGAACAAAAGTCGTCGCTGGAATACGTAATATAATCTTTTATTTTATTTATTTAACATAAAATTTAAAATATTATTAAACTATTAAAAAGTAGGTTAGGTACATTTATTAAATAGTAACTTAAAAATAATATAATAATTAATTACATAAATTTATTTTTATAATTAATATAACACGGAATATTCTAATGAATGTTTATGAGTGAAAATGTGAATGATTTTTATTTTATGAAGCTGCAAATTCCGAAGAATGCTGGATAGCAGATTGGACATTATTATTATTATGGTAAAAATATTGTATAATGATTTTTAATGAATTTAATATGTTTTTCTTTAGATCAACTGAATATTATGTTGTTGTAGAATGAATGGATAGATATTTTATGAAAACACATACATTATATTGGCAACGAACTTTATTAAAATATGCATAAGTTTTAATCTATAATATCAACATGATACAACATTACGTAAGAAGCTTAGAAATAATTATATGATTCTTTCATAAATAAATTTTGATATTTTATTTATGTTATAGTATTAGAATGATGTTTATTATTTATCTTAAGTAATTATTTTATTTTTTGCAATTTAAGAATAGGATTTTAAAAGACTCTATTTTTTTTTGTATTTTGTTTTATTAAATAAGTTAAGTTACGTTATGGGTAGAAGCTTATATTTGGATTGAAGTTTATTAAGTATAGACGATGTAGTATAGGTAATTTGGATGATGAATATTTTATTTAAAATTGATGTTTGTTTTCCGGAAATTTTAGATAAGTTTAAAATATGTTTTATAGATAGAAATTTATTAGAAAGGATTAAATAACACATAAAGTAAAGTAATGATTTTTACATAGAAAAGAATCATAGAATTTATCTAAGGTAATGCTTTATGAATTTGAAATTGATAAATGATTTAAATAATAGTATTTGAACAGTACAGATATGTAATGCATATTTGATAAAACATATAACAGGAATTACATTAAGTAAAGTATAATTACAGTCAATTATTTGTTTTACATTACAAAGATACATTAATTTTATAAAGCTATTAAGCAATGCTAATAATAAAGTAAATATATGATGATACATTATAAATGGTAATACTTAATTAATGTAGTTATTTAATAGGTAGAGCTACATTATGTACACATGCTACATAAATAGTCTTGACATATATTGTTATTTGTAGTAATTAAAGTACATTACTATTTATTTTAAAAATCTAAGTTTTGGAAAAACACACTGTAATATTATTAATATAGCATTTGAAGGAATGTAAAATTGCTTATTAAGTACATGAATTAATAACAGTGTAAACCGATTGTATTATTATTTTCTTACTTAGTTCAGTTTATATTTATTTTCTTAAATTCTAAAACTGTAAATAGTGTAAATAAATTTTATTTGAAGTTATTGTAAATAAATTTGTTAATTTGTTTTAAAAGTGTGTCGAGTTTCATTATTTTTCACCACAGCATTTTGACATCAGATGATTTGAAATAAACATAATATTTGCACAAAATGAATTTGTTATTATTATTTAGAATTGAATACCATATTTGCTTAACATTATTTTATAAGAATTGATTGACATGAACATAAATATTGCAATGGTCATAAGATGATTATAATGCACATTATAAGAATACAATATTGTTTATTGCCACAGATTATTAAGTATAAGATTTTGATCTATTTTAAAATGAAGATACCATATGAAATAAAAGATATACATATGATTGTTTATTCATTTAATGATTGATTATATAATAGAAATAGATGAGATTAAATTACACTCTAAGATTAGTATTATTTATTATTATTATTAAAATAAGTTAGGTGTATTTAAGTTTGATATAAAATCCCACATCATACTTATTTACATAATTTATTATTATTTTAAAACAACTTAGAAGAACCTGAGATTATTTAATTATATTTTAAGTTAAAAGTTAGGAATTATTTTAGTATTATTAAAGATAATTTATTTCATTTAAAAGTCATAAGAATGCTATAGATGTAGTGGTAAGATGATAAGGTAGTGGTAGTATTCTTATGCCATTGAGACAGTATCTTGGGAGATATTGACTCAGTGTAAATCTGCTTATTACTTTGTAACTTTACTTCACAGTCTCATAATTTTATAAATACTTATTTAATTAGTATAATCTAGAACTATATTGATTTTGATGATTGATAATAAATTTAATTAAGATATGATAATATAAAAGTATATTAAAGATAGATATGCAAATTTTAATTAAGCATAATAATGTAACTGAGCTAGTTGTATTTTAAACTATTTTATATATCAAGAAGTAAGGGTACAAAGGGTAAGTTGATTTTGGCGCCGGCAACGTGATGGGCCATTGATATGTTAGAGTTACAATTTTATCGGCCCGATAGATGGAAAAGAAAGATTTTAGTAACTAATCATTTTAGGCTTAGATATTCAATTAAGAATTAGGATACATAATTTTAGGAATAATATGTATGTTAGTAGAGTAAAATGATAGGTATAATTATTTAATAAAATAATGTATGTATTAAAATGTATAATTTAGGATTTAGTGGTTAGTATATTTATTAAATATAAATAGTTAGTATTTTATAACAATATTTATAATTGATTAGATATTGATTATAAAATTAAAATAAAAATTAAAATAAAAATTTTATTAGTAGAGTATTATATTTTCATGTGGTATCTGTAATATGATTATTCTTTGAAGTTAAATACTATGTTGATTTTAAGTTAATAAAACAATAAATTATAGAAATGTGGCAAATAATTATATTATAATGTGACCATATCAATTCTTGAAATATTTTAAATGGATATTTAATATTATATATTATGTGCAAATTGTCTGTGGGTCATAGGTGTAAAAATAAATGATATGACACAATTTTGTTATTGAAATTTATATAATTATTTAATAGTAAGTAATGTAGAGTTTTTGAGGATACTATTATATGATTAGTTGTAAAAGTGAGTTGAGTGGAGATGGGAAGGTTGATGGGGAATTGTATTTTAAAAAAATATAAAATAATAAGTACTGCATATTGTTAGGATTGAATTTTAAAAAAGTATAAAAATGGATAATTGGGATAAAGATTTAGAAGTTGAAATGTCAAATTTTGTTGTAGAAGATAATAGTTGTGGGGAGAGCAGAGAAATAGAAAAATCAGCAAATTCAGAAATAGTATTAGAAAATACTCAAAATATGGATAGTGAAATAGAGGAGGAGGAAGAGATAATTTTTAAAACTGTAGGAAAAGAAGTAGTGAAACCTGAAAAAGATGTAGAGCATTCTGGTTTTGAGAAATATTTTAAAATAATGATGCAGAGTATGAGTTCAATGAAAGAAGAAATAAAGGAGGATAATAATATTAGATTTAATTCTTTAAAAAAAGATATTGATATTAGATTAGATTCTTTGAAAAAAGATAATAATATTAGATTAGATTCTTTGAGGGAAGATAATAATATTAGATTAGATTCTTTGAAAGAAGATAATAATATTAGATTTGATTCTTTAAAAGAAGAAATGAAAGAAATAAAAGAGGAGAGTAAGTCTCTTAAAGCAGAAATAAAGGATATTTTAATAAAAAAATGGAAGATAGAATGGATAATATAGACATAAGATTTGATAAGAATGAAGAAGTAATTGAGTCTTTAAAATTAGAAATACTAAAAGTTGATGATAGAAATCAAGAAAGGCTAGAAAGAGAATTTCATGAGTTTTCAGAAAACACAATCAAAGGTCTAAGAGATCAAATAGCTGAATCTATTGATCAATGTAAAATCAATAATAATAATTTAACCTTAAAAATTGAGGATTATAAATTAAAAGTTAATATTGAAATTGGTGATGTTAAGAACCAAGTTAGTAATCTTAATGAAGATATCAAAGATGTTAAGAGTGCTATAATTCAGACAAAAAGGGACATAAAAAATGAAATAGAGCAGGAATTAGTAGAGAAATTTAAGAGTATAGATGTCAAAAAGGTCGATGAAAATAAATATCGATCGAAAGTTGGAGAAAATATAAAACGTATTCAGAAAGATATAAAGGATCATGCAGGAATGATAGAACAAAGTAATGACAAATATAAAGAAATTTTAGACAAGAATCTAGATGAGTTCAGAAAAGAGCAAAAAGGATATGTGAAACAAGTGCTTGAACAGATGGACTTAGAAGGGAAATTTCAGCAAGTATATGATCAAATGGAAATGAAAAGTATAAGTAATGCCAAGGCAGAAATGTTTACAGGAAAAATAAGTAGTAAAGCATATGTTGACTATGTTGATTCTTCACAAATAAATAATATAGAATTAATTAAGCCAAGTAGTAATAATAATAATCAGTCAGACAATACTCTTGTGAAGGAAATTGACAATAGACCAACTAGAGAAGTAATTAGTCATGAGGGTAGTTCAAATAATTCTATGGCCTTAAGGTTTATGAAAGTTAAACCATTTAAAGGGGAATACATGGAAAATCCCTCGGAGTTTCTAAACAATTTGGATGAATTGTTTTCGATATGTTCTTTGTCTGAAAAGGAGAAAGTAGCCGTGTGTAGCAATCATTTATACGGAGTAGCTAAAGATTGGTGGCAATCTCTGTTTGAGAAACCCATGACGTATGGTGATTTCAAATGTTTTATTGTCGGGAGCTTTTGGAACTCCGACAAACAGGATTGCATTCGGTATCAAATTACCCAAGATAAGTACCAAGTTAGCAAAGGCAGCTACACCAGTTTTTTCAGAAGTCAAGCCGTTCGTTTGAAGACTTTGACTGCTTGTCCATTATCGGAGGGACAAATTGTCAGAATAGTTAGGCACAACTTGCCAAAGCATGTGGAACAGTTGTTAATAGTTGCTGACCGTGGGACAATTGAGGAAGTCTCCGAAATATTAGATGCTCTGGAAGTAGCAGAGTTATCTATTGATAATAAGTTTAGAGTAAATAGGGATAAAAATAATTACCCATTAGCAAGTCTTAGTATCAATACTGGAGTAAAATCTCCTGGAGGCTTTAAGAGAAGTTTTAATTATAAAGGTAAAGATAAGATGTCTCCATATTTTAAAAAGTCTATACAGTACAATGCAAATAGGGATAGAAGTGATGATTTGCATAATCAGCCTTCTACAAGTGGTGTGACCACAATTCTGAAGAGACCAGCTAATAAAACTGGTAGTAAAAGTTAAATTTAAAAAAAGAGAATTAAAGTTTAAATTTAGAGAAGAAGATATCTAATAATTAAGACAAATGATTCTTAAAGAAGATATGTATTTGATAATGTATTATGGCATTATATTATATTAGTATTTTTTTTTTTTTTTTGTAAAACAAACATAAGATATTTCCATGTTTGCAACTTTCAAAGTAGGAGAGAATGCGTTTATGTTAACCACACCAGATGGGGAAAAGGGAACTTATAATGCAAGGAGCTTAATTCCATTTCCATCTGAGATGTGAGTTATAATTTCAAAGTAATATGAATAAATATTTTAATGTCATGTTTAAATATAATGCTTGACATAAAGAAATAATTTATTATATAATAAATTAGCATAGTGAATAAAGTTTTAGTTGAAGAAATTTACAAAATATGTAAATGACAGTTTAAAAAGAAATAAGTTTTGTCAGAATGACTAAATAAAAGTGGAATTAGCTATTACAATAGATATTTTAAAGCAAAAAGCTAAATAATAAAGTTAGAGAGTATAAAACTCATATGTTTAAAGTACTTATAAGTGGATCTTATGAAGGATTAATGTATAATATGGTAGTGATCATAAAATTGATTAATCTTAAGGGATCAGGTTAATCTCTTTAAAAGAGAAATATGTAGATTTGTTAAATGATAATCTATAAGATTGCTAATGAAATTAGCAATAAGTTATAAATAAAATACATAGAGTAGTTTAAAATATAGTATTAACTATAATAATATGTATTTTTAGTAGCTTATGTAAAGGTGTATTTAAAAGAATTTAAATACTTGATATTTGTAGAAATATTAGAGAAATGAAGGTAACCTAATTAAAAGATAAGGAAGGAGAAGTGAAACTTAATCCATAAAGTAAAAGAAAGTCATTGTAGTTTATTTAAAAGTGTTTTCTTAGTGAGATTTAAAATGATATTTCAATGCTTTATAAAACTTTGTGATAGAATGATTTATTATAATGTTTAGATGATAAGAAAGATAAAATTGATCAATGTGGAGTAAAGATAATAAAGATGGATGTTAAATTTAAAATTTTATCCGAAGGAGGGGAATATGTGCCCTTTTGTATGGGTCACCATTTAAGTTTTGTGCTAATCTAGTAGAAAATTTTAAATTTAAGAAGTATTTTAAATGTGTGATGTTGACTTTGCTTGTGGTAATGTTACCATAAGTTTAATTAAAGCAATCTATGAGTATTTGATATGTGAATTGTGTTGGTATTGAGAAGATATTTAAAATGATGATGATTATGATGTAATACTGCATTAATATGTTTAATAACAAATGTTTAAAGCTAAAGTATTTAAAAGACAAGTTAAAATTAGACAAAGATATTTATTTAATTTAAAATATATGTTAAAAGTGAATAAAAATATTTTAAATTATAAGTACTTAAATTGAGATTAATATTTGATTTTAATCATATCAAATAATTATTTTAAAATCTGATATAATATCTTATTTATTTTAAAAATAAATATTTATTTTAAAAAAGCAATTGTTAAGTTTATTTTTAGACAAGCGTTTCTTTTGTGTTATAAAGAACAGATGTTATACACACACATGCGTGGAAGTTGTCTAATAAAGTTGCATAACTATTTTAAAAAATCATGTTGTAAAATTTATAAATAATACGTGAGTTATCACGAGATAAAAATAAAGATATTAATGTAAAATATTAAATCTGATTTTTAAAAATATTACTTTAAAAATATAACGTATTTAAAAGATTTAGTTTATTTTAAATGATCTTATAAAAGTTAAGATTTAAATCAAGTGAGAAAGAATATTTCAAAAGAATGTTTAATAGATTTAAATAAACGATAAATATTGTTTTAAAAGAATTTGATAAAATATTAAATATTAAATAAGTCATTATTTTATTTTTAATAGTGAGTTGATAAATATGTAAATAAGCTAGAAAGTTTGATTGTTTAAACGTACCAATCAGATAAGGAGTTTCTAGCAGTATAAAAGCTGGATTCAATTGTTGAGGGGGGCTCTCTGTAATTAAATTTCTAAGTTAATCGTGCTATTGAGAAAATAGCCAAGTAAATTTATAAACGCTCTTAAAAATCAGTTTTAAAATCATAAGAGTGTTATTGTATATAATTTTATAATTTTTAAATGATAAGTATGCAGTAGAAACTTAATAATTCCCTATTAGTCTTCTCAATATCGAAACTCAATTTACGTACAAATAATCATGGAAACATCACATATCGGAGAAATATATCAGAAACTTTATGCTAGAGAAATAATAGACGCTGGATTAGTACATAAAACTACGAGATGGAGAAAAGTAGTATTTTGGACTATAAATAGTTTTAAAAGTTTAAATTACTATTGTCTATTATAAATAGATATTTAAAAGAAATATGAATACTTCTATAGAAAGAAAGTATTTTTGTAGATTTTAAAAGATTAAAATGTATATCTTAAGTAAAGATATAAGAAGTAGTAATTTTAATAAATACTTGCCTTGTTAAGTCTTTGTGCTTAAAAGACTAAATATTGACGATTTGAAAAGGCAAATAGATTATAAATATGATTATTTAAAATCGTAATATAATAGAAGTACTATATTGAAGTAATCTAAACGCTGGACGTTATAGATGGAGAAATTAATTCTTACCTGAATATGTTAATTATAAATGCGCAAGTAATACATGGATGTCCAAATCAAGTCAAACTAAACCAAGCAAGCCAAGTTGATTAAAGTAATTTAATGAAAATAATATATAAACTATAAATTAGTTTAAAAATAATAACTTTAAAAATAATATTTTATGAAGAACTGGATCCAGAAAGAACTTATAAACTATTTTTTTTTAATTTTATTTGTTTTCTTGTTGGAACTTATTATTTTTTTTAAAAAAATAAACGTTATCATTTTTATTATAAACTTTCAAGAAACACGTGATACAACGGAACAGGAAATAGTGTTCTATTGACTTTATACGTAGGATATTTGTTAGAACTTTTATGGTAGAACAAAAGTCGTCGCTGGAATACGTAATATAATCTTTTATTTTATTTATTTAACATAAAATTTAAAATATTATTAAACTATTAAAAAGTAGGTTAGGTACATTTATTAAATAGTAACTTAAAAATAATATAATAATTAATTACATAAATTTATTTTTATAATTAATATAACACGGAATATTCTAATGAATGTTTATGAGTGAAAATGTGAATGATTTTTATTTTATGAAGCTGCAAATTCCGAAGAATGCTGGATAGCAGATTGGACATTATTATTATTATGGTAAAAATATTGTATAATGATTTTTAATGAATTTAATATGTTTTTCTTTAGATCAACTGAATATTATGTTGTTGTAGAATGAATGGATAGATATTTTATGAAAACACATACATTATATTGGCAACGAACTTTATTAAAATATGCATAAGTTTTAATTTATAATGTCAACATGATACAACATTACGTAAGAAGCTTAGAAATAATTATATGATTCTTTCATAAATAAATTTTGATATTTTATATTATGTTATAATATTAGAATTATATTTATTCTTTATCTTAAGTAATTATTTTATTTTTTGCAAGATAGAAAAGGATTTTAAAAGACTCTATTTTTTTTTATATTTTGTTTTTGTTTTATTAAATAAGTTAAGTTACGTTATGGGTAGAAGCTTATATTTGGATTGAAGTTTATTAAGTATAAACAATGTAGTATAGGTAGTTTAGATAATGAATATTTTATTTAAATTGATGTTTATTTTCCGGAAATTTTAGATAAGTTTTGAATATGTTTTATAGATAGAAATTTATTAGAAAGGATTAAATAACACATCAAGTAAAATAATGATTTTTACATAGAAAAGAATCATAGAATTTATCTAAGGTAATGCTTTATGAATTTGAAATTGATAAATGATTTAAATAATAGTATTTGAACAGTACAGATATGTAATGCATATTTGATAAAACATATAACAGGAATTACATTAAGTAAAGTATAATTACAGTCAATTATTTGTTTTACATTACAAAGATACATTAATTTTATAAAGCTATTAAGCAATGCTAATAATAAAGTAAATATATGATGATACATTATAAATGGTAATACTTAATTAATGTAGTTATTTAATAGGTAGAGCTACATTATGTACACATGCTACATAAATAATCTTGACATATATTGTTATTTGTAGTAATTAAAGTACATTACTATTTATTTTTTAAAAATCTAAGTTTTGGAAAAACATACTATAATATTATTAGTATAATATTTAAAGAATGTATAATTGCTTATGAAGTACATGATTTAATAACAGTGTAAACAGATTGTATTATTATTTTCTTACTTAGTTCAGTTTATATTTGTTTTCTTAAATTCTAAAATTGTAAATAGTGTAAATAAATTTTATTTGAAGTTATTGTAAATAAATTTGTTAATTTGTTTTAAAAGTGTGTCGAGTTTCATTATTTTTCACCACAGCATTTTGACATCAGATGATTTGAAATAAACATAATATTTGCACAAAATGAATTTGTTATTATTATTTTAAAAATGAATACAATATTTGCTTAACATTATTTTATAAGAATTGATTGACATGAACATAAATATTGCAATGGTCATAAGATGATTATAATGCACATTATAAGAATACAATATTGTTTATTGCCACAGATTATTAAGTATAAGATTTTGATCTATTTTAAAATG
Organism: Epiperipatus broadwayi; assembly: GCA_028023455.1. NCBI lineage: Eukaryota > Metazoa > Onychophora > Udeonychophora > Euonychophora > Peripatidae > Epiperipatus > Epiperipatus broadwayi. Next base: position 59,902 of record JAQFVV010007612.1, on the reverse strand, counting down.
AAGATACCATATGAAATAAAAGATATACATATGATTGTTTATTCATTTAATGATTGATTATATAATAGAAATAGATGAGATTAAATTACACTCTAAGATTAGTATTATTTATTATTATTATTAAAATAAGTTAGGTGTATTTAAGTTTGATATAAAATCCCACATCATACTTATTTACATAATTTATTATTATTTTAAAAACTTAGAAGAACCTGAGATTATTTAATTATATTTTAAGTTAAAAGTTAGGAATTATTTTAGTATTATTAAAGATAATTTATTTCATTTAAAAGTCATAAGAATGCTATAGATGTAGTGGTAAGATGATAAGGTAGTGGTAGTATTCTTATGCCATTGAGACAGTATCTTGGGAGATATTGACTCAGTGTAAATCTGCTTATTACTTTGTAACTTTACTTCACAGTCTCATAATTTTATAAATACTTATTTAATTAGTATAATCTAGAACTATATTGATTTTGATGATTGATAATAAATTTAATTAAGATATGATAATATAAAAGTATATTAAAGATAGATATGCAAATTTTAATTAAGCATAATAATGTAACTGAGCTAGTTGTATTTTAAACTATTTTATATATCAAGAAGTAAGGGTACAATATATATATATATATATATATATATATATATAGTAGATTAAACATCTATTATTATAAATAATACTAAAATATTGCAACAGAAAATAAAAATCAAATTTACTTAAATAGAGTATGTATACTTTCTTTCAATACTTTCATCACAGTCAAAGATAACAGTCAAAATAATACAATATTTTACCATTAAAAAATTTAAAACTATTCATTTTTTACTTATTTAAATCCTATTGGTTCTCAAATCCATCACATGCTTATTTTGAGTAATAAACTAAGTATCCTTAATTTTAGCTTTCTATCTTTTCTTTCCTTCCAAATTACTTCAACAATACCAGAATCGAAATCACATCCATACTTTTTTTCACGACATCAAATCAATTTTAAGATTTTGGTACATAAATGAATTCTGCTTCATTTTTGTCCTCAAATTTCCAATTAGCTGCAACCTATTGCACACACAATATTAGATCAGCCTATTTTATTTATTTTATCCTTTCAACACAGCATTCACTTATATACAAAAAAATGTAAAACTGATTTTGAGAAATCCATCTTTATTTTATGATCAGGAAATGAAATATGGACATAATTTTGATCCAGGTGTTGCTGGAGTGATTTGTGGAGAAGGAAAGAAACGATACAAGGTGAAACATTAAGGAGACTTGATTTATTACACAAAATGTGCCTATTATGAATCAGAGACAATAACATTTAAATAAGAAAAAAATGTTTTTCCTTTCATGTTCTAACAATAAAATCATGGGTATGTTATGAGGCTACACTGTGGAAATATAATTGGTTTATTTAATTAAATATTAGGTTTATTTAATTAAATATTATTTTTATTCCCTATTGATGAGTTTTAAAATATCACTATACTAATATACTACCTGTCACTATACTAGTAAGGATAAATGAAATAAATAATCATATAACATTACAAAAAAAAAAAAAAAAAAAACATTTTGCTAAATTTTTCTCATTGCCATGGTTTCTTATCATAGATGAAAACCATGGTTGTGAGAGAGTTTGCTTTTTTTGGCTGGATTTGTAATATTTTATGATTTTCTATTATATATATCACATGACAACTGCCAAGGCTTAGATAAAACCAAAAATTTAAGACAGGGTCTTTAAAGTAAAAGATATATTTTTCCTGAAATGGACTCCTTCATCTTTCACTCTGATCTAAGGTCTTAATATAGATAAAGAATGTTATGACTATTACTGAAGGATTATGATATTTATCTTCCTAGAAATTTACATAAACGCCATTCAACAAGAAAAAATGATATGTTTGAAAGTAGAATGAAAATCATTTTTACTACTTTCAGACCAAATTCTTATTCGTTCTTTTGCATAATAAATTGTAAATTGTCAATGAATAGAAGGTTTCTAAATATTAATCATATAACATAATTAAAGCTTAAATATACCATAAAATCTTTAGTAATGGTAATCTGTACAGATAATGATGAATTCCTTCAAAAATGGATTCCTTTACATTCACTCCGAACTAAAATCTTAGGTATCCATGTATATTTAGATTTGATATTAGATATAAATATTTTTCCAATTCTTGTAAAAGCTGTTTAGTGAGAAGATTAAATAATAGCCAGTTTAGCCTTTGAAACATTTGGTTTATATAAATAATAGATGGTTTTATAGTCGTTTTAATTATTTCACTCTTCAACAAATAACATCTAAATATTACCTAAATCATCCTTTCCTTTATCTTGCTGTTCAAAGTGGTTTGATAAATTATATTTATAACATCTAAATATATTTAAATTAATAAGTTACTTTTTTTTAAAACTCGGAATCCGATTTCATTTTATTTCTGAGTTTTGTCGGATATATTTTTTCATGGAAGAATTATGCATTTGATTGGTTTATTTTTTAGTAGTTATGGTTTACAAATTTGCATGCAAAGAGAGATGTGCAACACAGACATATAAATTAACTACATTTTTAATCTTTTTTCTAGTGTTTTTATCAGCACAGCCCACTTCCACCATTTTTCAATCATCTACCAGCACATAATTTCAGAATACCTTTTGTGACTAAGTGTGCATTTCTTGAGCAATCTTCTCTAGTCAGGTAAGATTAAAATAGCAAATAACTAAATCTCCGTGTTTTGTGATGACATTTCGATATTTATTTATTTTTTAATTTATCATCTAATTAATTATTTAGACAAACTTCATAAAAAAGTATATGTTGTGTTTGCATGTAGAAAAAAATGCAAACGTACAATTTATATTTAATATATATATACTTTCTATTTGAGGAGAAAATATCTATCTTATTTCCAACATTATATCAATTTATATATAAATAAAGAAACGTGTGCATAGTTAAACATAAAATCTGAAAGTTTTAAGATTTTCTACTTTTGATCAAATCAATTTTTATTGGTGATATTTCAATTTTCATAATAAATGACGTGAAGTTAGCTAATCAACATATTAACTATTTTCATGACAACTCAAATGGTTTTCAAGTAGGCGAGAGTTTATAACAATATATTTTTTTATCAATAAGTTCCACTTTAATCGCGCATGTCCGTGAAAGCGTAAAAATTCTCGAGGTCCTACGCCGGTTTATAGAAGAAGACAGAGCGCACTACAAATCATTATACACGAAGCAATCAAGCGAATAACAATCCGTTACAGCGTTTAAAAATCTTTGGGCTAGTTTCTCGCAATAATCAAGCGCTTTTCTTCGGTATTTCAGATAGGTAAGTGGTTTTTTTTTTTTCACTTACGGACATAAATTTTAAAAAAAATTGTTTTTTTTTTTTTAATAATGCAAAGTAACAAAGTAAAAAAAATGTGAATTAATATTTTAATTATAATAAAAATATTTTTAACTACATATATAAAGTAATTAATACGATCCAAACAAATAACAGCGTCTTTTTAATTATAACTGCAAAGCATTAATAATTCTTATTTATATTTAAATATGAAACTTTTAAATTAGTTTATATAAAAATGCAACTGAATAATAAAAAAATGTATGAATCTATCTTTTACGTCTACTCGGTTTATCTAGTTACATTTTTACATAAAATAGCGTAAGTAATTGTATTTTTCTTTTATGCTCATAGTGAAAATTAATCAGTTGTTGGACAAAACTATATACCTATTAGTACATTTAAATATGTTCTAAATATTTTACAACAATTTACACATTTGTTTAGTAAGATTTTATTGCAAACCAGTACTGACAAAGATAATAAGTTCTATGTAAATTTGTTGTCAGCATAAAACTTTATATACGCTAAAGAAGCTTTCTCGAAATCAAAAAAATAATCAATTATTATTATTGTAATAAACATGTAAATTATATATATATGTAATTCTTAAAATTTAGTCATTTCTATTTACACATAAATATTAATAAATATACTATTAGTTTTCTTCTCGCTCATTAAAAGTTTTCATAAAGTTATTTCAAATTACAGTCTCTTTCAAAATAAGAAAATACAATTATATCTAAATTGGATTAACAATATATTTAATTGCAAAGAAAAGAAAATGAATAAAGTCGAAGGATCTTAAAAACAAAAATCCGCGGCTAGTTAAAAAGCTGGTCAAAGACAAAAAGGCATTGGAAATAAGGTCTGGTTTAGTCTGTGGGACCTGCTTTTTGGTATATAAATTACAATGACGATGATGATGGTACTTAGTATTATATTTGCTTAGGATCTTCTTTTATTAAAGTTACTACTACTTAATTAACGCATATAAAGTTAATGAAAAGTTGATTATAAATTACATTTATTAAAAAATTGTTAATTAGTTAAATATTTTTAATTCTGAGAAAACAATAATTTGAAGTTAATTTATAAATTTTTTAAAAATAATCAATACTTATATATAAATTCGTTAAAGTTCTCTGAATGTCTTTGTCTTATACTTAATTATCATAAAACGTCATCATATATATATATATATATATTTAAAGCAGATATTTTCCATGCTTTTAAAATAAGCTGTGCGTAATTAATGACATTATTGTACCAAAAATGGTTCATCTGAATCCCTTTTGCCATCATCTACATACAAAATATTCTTTTTAAAATGTAAAAATTTGAAAGCAATACATAGAGAGAGAAAAAAAATTGGAATGATGGGTTTGAAGCCATCCTTCAATCTAATATAAGCCTTTTAATCAAAGCATTTATATCAGATTGCGTATCTATCCTATTTTTTAAATATATATACAGTATATATTATTTAATTAGAAGGAATTTGATACAGACTTTCAAGCTTCCTTCAATCATCCACTCCATCTTATACTAGTGATACACATGACCACATACTTGTGACAAAAAAAAAAGATCTCCAATATGCGTATTTCATGCTGAGCCAGCACTCATCAGTTGGTCTGGATCATCTTTCACACGTGTATATATATAATCAGTACTGAGAGATGATGATCCACACCACTGATGAGTTGTGGTATAGCATGAAATATGTATATTAAAGATCATTTATCCTTTTCATACGTATGTGGTCATGAGTATTAGTTGTATAAGATGGAGCAGATAACTGAAGGAACCTTTAAAGTCTGAGTTCAAATCCTCTGTAATTATATCTAGATTATATATATATATATACTGTACTTGCATTTAAATGTTATATATATATATATATATATACTTGCATTTAAATGTTATATATATATATATATACTGTACTTGCATTTAAATGTTATATATATACTGTACTTGCATTTAAATGTTATATATATATATATATGTATATAATTTGTGAAATGTCTTTTTTCATCTATTGCTTATCTGCCTCGACAATGTGCTTTTTTTTTTTTTTTTGCTTAAGTAATAATAATTGCCCAGATGCTGATAAAAAGGTTACTATAATAGTAGAATGAACCTGGATATACATAGATATTAGAAAATGAAGCTGGATATATATAGATATTAGGAAAAAAAAAGAATTATTTGCGCCAGTTATCTTAATTAATATTAGAAATCTATAAATATATACTATAGTATTAATAATATTTTAGTTAATTTCATGTTAAGACAATAATGTAGACCTTATTTTATTATATGCATTTTTATTTCATATTTTATTTAATAGATTCTTTTCTAGGAGTGTCTTTTGTGTGTGTCAATATTAATCATCGTCACTGAATTCTAAAATAGTTTCATAATTACACACATACACGCTTTCACGCAGACACATATGCTTATATCTATATATATAGAATTGCTTTATGCAATTTTATGTCATGCTTTCAATAACTTGAATTTAAATCTGGACTGAGTAAAATTACTTTTTTTTTCAGTTTCTAATCAAATTGGAACATTTTCTTTTTGTTACTCCACCCATTGTTGACCTAACTAACTATACAATATTTGTTAATAAATGCATATCTAAATATTTTTAATTAAAATATCAAACAAACATTGAAATTTACATAAATAATGTAAATATAATAATTGGCAATAGTGGTGAGTAAAGCGTTCTTTTTTTCACCTTTCCTCTATATAAAAATATGGTTGGAAATACTATTTTAAGACATTGTACCCATTCATTCAAACACATACACATATATACACCTAAGTACTTTCAGTCATTTATATAGCCATTTTCCAATGTTATTTCTGACAAATGAATTTATCTATTTGTTGAAAATGTCAATTCAATATAAATATATATCATTAAACACCAAGCAACACTTAGACAATCTCAGTATTAATAACAATCAACAACTTCAAACTGTTGTCAAGGCAACCTCCTTATATATATATATATATATATATATATATATATATATATATATATATATATATATATATATATATATATATATATGGGTTACAGATATAAATGATATGTGTTGTGGATTTATTCTCGCATGATTTCAAAAAAATATATTTCTCTGAAGACTTTCTGACTTTTACTTTATTTTTTAAATTTACTTACCTGTTTTATTTTCTATTGGTAAATCGTTAATATTGTTATAAATCAATTTTACTGCTTTTCTACAACCATCTTTATACTATTCTATTCATCAACCCAGTTAGTGGTTTTTTAATCAAGCCGAAATGTCTTTTCAGAATATTTATAATCAAAATCATACTGAATCCGCAAAATATATTATATATATTCAAATCAGCCAAAAATTGATGTTCTTAAGAGACAAACCACGTAGATGATACAAAAGCGTTGAAAGTATGTTTGGTACAATAAATCTTACTAAATTTTAAATATTTAAACTTTGTTTTACTATTTTTTACACACACATATATATATATATATATATATAATTAGAGAGATTTGAACTCAGAATTTTTGCTGGTTCTGTACAGAATATATATATTGAGGATTATATATCTTTTTCACATATAGGTGGACATATGTATCAGTTGCTTGCGTTGGCGTAGAGAATGAATAGACTAAAAAAGTTTGAGTTCAAGTCCAGGGTTAGGGTTAGGGGTTAGGGTTAGAGTTCAGTATAAGAATATATATATATAATTCGAAATTAAGACTCATATCACTGTATAATAAATATTTTTAAATACTGTCTAACCCAGCATAATTCAGTATTTAATATGAATAGAGCAGCTATTTGTTCTTGTCTTTTATTTATCAGCACCGCATTTATATATCATAAATATAAAATAAAAAAAATATGTGTAATATTATTATATATGTGTTGTGTATATGTGTAAATAATCAAACATTTTCAGTTTTGTTTTCTAAATCCTGGGCAGACATTTTGTAAAAAAACTGTTTTATACGAATCTTTTTTATTATGCATAGTGTTTCATATAACAAACTCATGTTCACTAGGTGAAACATCTTCATAGATGCAACCATTAGAATTTAAAACTTATTTCTTGTCTATGACCAACCTGATCTTGAAGCCTAAATGTTTACGCACCAAATTCATCAAATTATTAGCTTTCATAGTGAAACAGAAATATGATAGTATTTAGTAATGCCAAATGCTACAAAAGCATTTGGTTATGTGCATTAGGCTGATTATACTTAAGATAGAAATGTTACTATTGTTTTCAGGTTGCCTGCAATGTATGCTAATTTGTCAACTAAAGTATAGTATGATGAGAGTGTTGTTTGGTATCATTTTCATAAGACAGTTCAGGATTTACAAAAAAGCTTTGAAAACAAACATGGAATATTTGATTATTGCAGCTATCAATTTTTCTAATCAATTATAAATAGTAAACTTCATTAAATACATGTAATAAATAACTTAGCATAATATTTAACTTTCATCAAATAATAAATGAATTATAAAGGCCTACTTACTTTATCATAATCTTTTTTAACTGCAGACAAAATGCTTTAACACATATTTTATATTACATTTCACTCTTTATGTATTTTCATTTTATTTTTTATTTATTAAAAAATTACTTCCTTTATTAACCATTAGCTACTTCTATTTTCTTTGCTATTGTTATTGTTCTTTTCATGCAATACTTTTTATCTTAGTTGAAAACAAACTAAATTAAATTTTAATTGAATATAACTATCCTTGAAGATGTTCCTAGGTAACTTTTTAAATTGCTTTAAATTGTTTAATATATCAATTGATATTGTTTAAATCTCTTTTTCAATTAACATTGAAATTCTCCAATATATGATGTTTCACAGAAGCAAGTAATTTTATATATATTTTTGTATTCTTTATTAATCCTGATCTTAGTATTACTAGGAAATCTATATTGTGTGCTATGGTCTTTACATATATTTTTATTATTATATTTTGCATAAATGTGGCATTGACATTCATTTTTTAGTAACTGTTAATGTTATTGCATAAATTTCCTCTAATTTTTTTTATCATATCTTAAGTACATATGATATTATATGTTATTGACATCATTTCTTTTGTTTAACATCTTTTATTTTTATTATTTATGTACTGACTTAATTTTTCATTTCTACATAAGAAACCTCATTAACCAGCCATTTTTTGATTTAAAAAAAATGTAGATTTAGATATATTTATCCACTCTCTTTAATTTTATATAAATATTGTAATTACAATGTTCATTAGATCTACTTATATAAAATTATTATTATTATTATTATTATTATTATTATTATTATTATTATTATTATTATTATTATTATTGTTGTTGTTGTTGTTGTTGTCCATTTCAAATTATTTAATTTATATTATTCCAAACCCAAATACATCATATCCATCAGCATCATCAACAATTATCAATCCACTGCAGGATGAAGATTTCTCCAAGTTTAATCCATCTTCTCTGATCTTTAGATTCTTTTCTCCACATCACCCAACTCCACTTCAATCTTTTAATTTTTTCAATGAGGTCAGTAACACTTCTTTGTTCTCTTACTCATATATTGCATTTACGATCTCGTCTTGTTACTCGTAACATGCATTTCTCCATACTTCTTTGAGTGTTCTGAAGTCTCTGTATTGCTCTTCTATTAAGTGTCCAAGTCTCAGATCCATAAGTAAGAACAGGTAAAACACATTTTTTAAAAACCTTCTTTTTCAAACACATAGGCATATTTCCTTTTAGTATCAAGTTATTTCTACCAAAAGCACTCCAACCAAGTTTAATTCTATGATTAATTTCATCCATTATGTTTCCATCTGTATAAATAATCTGACCAAAGTATTTACAGCTGTTAACTTCTTCTAATTCATCATAATCAATCTTTATTTTCATATTTTGATAAAATCCATTGAACATTACTTTATCATGTCCATATCTAGTAAATAATTTTTTTTTTCAGTTTCATTTACAATTTTTTTTTTATAAACTGATAATAATTAACTGAAACTAATCAAGTATGAAAAATTGCAATCAGAGAGCCTAAAGAAGGCAACTTCTCTAGATTTCATTAACTCTATCTCAATCTATTATTATTCTTTACTCTGAATCTATTAATAATTGCAATTCTAAATGCAGATTTTAAATACATATTTTCTGTTATTAAAAATATAATCCATTCCTCAACACTTTCATTTCATCGTTTTGATGCCCATTTCTGTTTAGCATTTTCAAAGAAATAATTTATAATATATAGTTTATATTTTTTCCTGAAATTCCACAAGTGTTTGTGTTTTTTTCATTTTTGTTCCAATAAAAAATTATAGCTGATTATTTCAACTTTTTAATAGATTTCCTATTTCTACGCTAAAATCTCTCAAGACAGTTTGGGTGTAATTAAAAAATATATGTACATAAAAATGTTATTGGGTACGAACCTGAATTTTCTGTATTTGATCTCTTTTGCTAAGTTGATGTCACTTTTTGACATACTATCAACCTATATAATATACTGTTTTTCCATCGATTTATAATATATCACAGTTAATTCATGCTTCTACTATTTATGCCTTTGTAGTAAAACAAATCAAATGACTCTTTTACTTATTTTCAATCTCACTAAACCTGACAATTTTCCAACTAATATTAAATATATTTCTCTTCAAATTTATGAAGCATTTTTTTATTTGCTAGTAATCTGCATTTGTAAGTATCTAAATAAATCATCATCAAATTATAGCTTCACCACAAATAAAAAATTCTTAATATTCTCTGCAGTCTTCAGATTTCCTCCACAACATTAACAGGAAGAATACCAACATAAACAGCAGATATGCCCATCATTATTTCAGCATAATATCGGTACTAACATAAATGCTTATTTCAAAGGTTTAATTATTTATAGTATTCATACCTGAAATTAATATTGACTACATAAAAATAATATTAAATTCACACTTATCTAAAATGTATCTATAATGTACTTTTCATTGAATCCAATCAAATTATATACTCTTCTTCTTTTCTTTTTAAAAACTTGATTTCTTCTCATATATATATATATGTGTGTGTGTGTGTGTGTGTGTGTGTGTGTAAAGAAATTTTGCCTATTTTGGTTGTTAAAGTTTGTTAAAAGCAGTCATAATAAGTTATATACATATATATAATTTATCACTATAAATAAACAAAATATAAAAACACATATTGTGGGTATTAAACGGTCTAAAATTTTTCTTCAAAATCATCATAACTGGACACGAAGTTATATTAGATGGGCTTTAGGTGCTTATTCTAGACCTACTCCATTAATGATTGACACAGGAAATAAAGTATGTTCTGGCCCTATTATGTTGCTTGAACTATCAATCATTTCAAAACTAAGCTTCAAATGTTGCCTTTTAGAATTGGCGACATCTGGAATGAATCTGAGATTGATTCTAGTCATAATATAACTGAAACTATGATTATTCAGAAATTAAATTCTTTTCCAGACAATATACACCCTGGGATTCAGAGTATTCCCAGGTTTGTCCTTCTTCATCTTTCATTTTTTACAGCTCCAATAGTTCGTAATATGATTGATATTCTAGCTAACGATTTTGTGAATATTCCTGATCTCTATCCGGTGGCGATGGTCCCTTTTCTTAAGAAGAAATTAACTCCTTCTCCGTTATCTAATATTCGTCCTATTTCTATGACACCTCTTTTGATAAAGACTATTGAATCTATTGTTAAAGATCATATACAAAATAATATTTATCTTCATTTATCAAAATTTCAATTTGCAAAGAAGGGGCATTCAACAACTGAAGCTGTTCAGCTTTTTCTTCTTATTATTGAGTATATTAGGCATCATAATAAATCAAAACCTGTGGTCATTCAATTGGACTTCACATCAGCCTTTGATTGTGTTCTGCCTTCTGTTTTGTTTCAGATTCTTCAGGATTATCAGGTTCCTACTCCATATGTCTGTATTATAGCCAATCTTCTACTTAACAGGTCCATCTTTACTTCATTGGATGGTAAACTTGCAGATGGTTTTCATCCACATCTCTCAGTGCCACAGGGATTTCCTCTTTCCACATTATGTTTTATTACATATTTAAATCCGTTATTTTTACAGATAGAATCTAAACTGCCTGGTATCTATGTTCCTGCTCTTAAACAGACTATTCATCATATTTCTTATGTTGATGATGTCTCTGTCTTTCTTCCTGATGAATCTCTTCTTCCGGCTTTGTTGCAAATATTGGACTCTTTTTCTAATACTTTTAATCTTCATATTAATGTTACAAAATCCACAATGTGGAAAATTAAATCTGGTTTATCAATTATTTCCACTTTTACAGCCAAGCCTCAGTCTTTCCTTGGTTTTCCAATAGTTTTATCTCATTCAGTAATTACAAGGCAGATTCAAAATATTATTCTTGATAAAACAAAAAGGATAGTTGCATCGCTTATTAATATAAATATTTTGCTTATGGGTAAGGTTACATTTTTGAACTCTTTGGTATATTCAAGGCTTAGTTATTATTTACCAATTATTAGGCCAACGAAGCATTTTGAGAGGGCTATAAATTCGCTTTGTTCAAAATTATTTTGGAAAAACAAGGTCATAGCCATCAGTATTGCTAAAATTAAAATGCCAAAGCTTTTAAATGGTCTAGGTTTGCACTCGGTCTCAACTGTATATCTTCAGAGATCTATATCTTTTCTTCATGTAACTTGTCTAAAGCTTGCTCAGTTATCCCTTCCTTTGGTTATTGATCCTACAGATATGCCACCTCCATTTTCAAGTTATTGGATTGCTGATTTATGGAAGTCAGTTATTAAGTCGATACCCTCGGTTCAAGTTGTGCTTGATGGGAAATTGACATTCTGGGATGTTTATAAATTAAAATTTCCATATTATACTCCTCTTTTGACTTCATTAAGTTTTTCAAATAAAGTTCTCTTGCATAAAATGAAACTTCTTTTCATTGAAGCAAGACATGTTGATTTTGTACTTAAACTAAATTTAAATGCACTCCCAACAAGTTATTTTTTAGTGACCAGCAGAGGCTTCATTATGATTTCGTCTCAGTGTCAGTTGTGTAGATTATATGATGAGACAATTCTCCATATTTTTTATATCTGTCCTGCTCTTAAGTCGATTAGTGACTTTATTGTTGCAAATGTCTCACTGGATCTTAGGGATGCTCTTTCTGTTTCTAACACTCTTAAAAAGGGATTGTTTGCAGCAATAAGATTATCTATCTTTATAACATTTTCTTTATGGTTGACACGTTGCAGGCTCATCTTTGGTCATTCTCAGGACTCGGCTCTAAGTGTCTTTATTAAGCTTCTTGATCAAGTCAAGCAGTGAGACTCTCTGCTTTCACCTATGAGTCTACATGATGATACTTGGGTGAAAGTTTTATTTTCCTCTTAATATTATTAAGATACCCTTTTCTCTACATTGACTTTTTCAAGTTTAATTCTGAATGCTATGTAAATTTTTATAAAGTTTAACTGTATATTACTATGTTACTATGTTTAATAAATATATTTTAAAACAAAAAACTTTTAATTGTTTAACATATATAAGGATAACTTTATAATAATTATTTAAATTCCGGTCCTTTATGTTGTCTAATAATTTTTAACTCTGCTAATCTACTGACGCACTTTCAGCCAATTATCCTGTTATGAATTTATATAAAATTATTACTATTTTTAAAATAGAATATATAAATTGTCAGATCATTATTCCACAAGATATATATATATATATATATATGATTCGTAAAACATATTGTAAATGTGTAAATTAATAATAATTATTGTACATTAGATTTTTTTAAATATTTGAAAATTTTGTATACAAATGGAGATATGCTGTAGAATGTTACTAAAATCTAAGTTTTGGCCAATTCGTAGTCAAAAGCATGAATATTTATGTCGTTCTGTCTAGACACTTCGTAGCTGTTTGACAGTTGATTCTATATTCTTTCTCTAAATTTCATATACAACATTTTGGTGCTAATAATCTTTAAATTTAATTCTTTTTTTAAATTAAGTTGCTGTTAAAAGTGTTAAAAGAGATCATTTATTGCATTAAAGATATTTTAGAAATATTCTGCATGGAGAAATTTTTGGTTTTATTCTAATATGTTTTTAGATCACAATATCTTTTGATTTCCTTTGTTATATATACGTTTAAACTATTTGTTATTTTAAGAGAGTATTTATTATAATGAGATATCTTATATGTTTTATATTTGTGTTGGAACATTAATTGTAACTTACTATTATTATTATCTTTAAATTAATTAAACTTAAAATTACCTCATAATATTTACAGAATTCTTGCTATATCATCATCATCATCAACCATTATCAATCCATTGCAGAATGAGGGTCTCTCCAAGTTCAATCCATCTTTTCCTATCTTTAGCTTCTCTTCTCCACATCACCCCTTCACACTTTCTTATTTCATCCATCCATCTCACATGTGGTCTCTTTCTGGGTCTTTTACAATCTCTTGGAATCCAGTTTAAAATTTCAATTGTCCATCTGTTATCATCTCTTCTAACAATATGTCCAGCCCAACTTCACTTCAGTCTTTTAATTTTTTCAATGAGGTCAGTAACACCTGTTTGTTCTCTTACCCATACATTGCGTTTTCGATCCCTTCTTGTTACTCCCAATATACATCTCTCCATACTTCTTGATATTTATATGAATAAATGGCAAATATTATACATACACATGGACACACTTATACATAATATAACATATAGCTATTTGAGAATGTTATGAGTCATCATTACATTTAAATAACCTTTAACCTTCCCTTGCTTTTTTAGCTTTGTCTTTAAAAAAAGGTTCCATACTGTACTGAACCGTTCTTTCTCTGATTATTATGAAATGATTGATGAATATAATCACATGAATGATGATCATTTCAATATATATATATATATATAAAGAGCATGCTAATAGTTCTAAAGCTATTTTTATGATAAATACCAAAAGAGAAAACATTTGAAATCTTTATCTTACGTTGTCCCTATCTGCAGACTGTTTTTGAGCTATGGATCTCTTCAGTAAGAAGCTAGGACATTAAATTTAGAATTCTAACTCAAGCCAAGCATTTATCTAATACTTAATTTTAAAAAAAAATTGAAATGTTCAAACATCTGTATGTCTTCAACTTCAGCTCTTCCACTGAAGAAGTCATATGGGCTTGAACTAAATACACTTACTACATATATTAGTTCAGTCCCACATAACTTCTTCAGTTGAAGAGCTGAATTTGAAGACATGTAGATGTCTGAAAATTTAAGATCTTTTTTCTTAAAATTAAGTATTATATAAATGCTTGTATTGAGTTAGTATTCTGAATCTAATGTTCTAGCTCCTCAATGAAAGAACCATAGGTTGAAACTGGCCTTGAGATGAATACAATCCTAGATAAAGATTTTAAATGCTTTCACTTGTGGCATTTATCAAAAAATAAAAGTTCTTTAGAGCTATTTATTACATATTGGTAATGAAAGCTATATAAGTCAAGTGATATATGACTTGTTTTCATTAATATATATATATATATATATATATGAGTGTATGTAATAGATTAAGTTTGATCTCTGTATTTTTTTTTTTTTATAACTCTGTGGAAACGTCAGTGTATTGGTATTAAAAGTTTTTAACACGGATGAACCCGCAAAATATGTATTTTATATATATATATCAAAATACAGTAAAATTCACATAAATTATAGTTATTTTATTAGAAGTACTTTTGACTATACATCTTGTAGTCTTTATCAAATATATAAATTTCAAATTCAAAATTTATTATATGTGAATTGATATGTAAATGTGGCTTACAGTATATCGGTAAATCTAAATGTACTTTGGAGAAAAGAATAAAAAAGGATATGATTTTTTATAATAGAATTCAAAAAGAGAAACAATCAGGAAAAGATGTAAATAAACTTTCATTATCTGTTGTATTTGATCATAATAAATCTTGTCAATATGGATTTAAATTTGAATATAAAAATATAAAAATTATGCAAATTGAATGTTGCTACAATAAATATAAAATAAAAAAAAGCTATGTTGATTTCAAGAAATCGTCAAATGTTAATAAATCATCAATCATCAAATGTTAAAAGAACATAATTGTGGGATAACTAAACTAAATTGAACTATGGGTATTGTGAAAGGATGACTCATTTTGATTATTCAATGTTATATAGTTGATAAGACTACAAGATGTATAGTCGAAAGTACTTCTAATTAAATAAGTATAATTTATGTGAATTTTATTGTATTTTGATATATATATATATTGATTTGAATATTATATATATTAAAATGCTCACACAACTCATCTACTATGATTATGAGACGGTAAAACTTCTTGAAAATGCTCAACCAATTAATACTACAATTTGTACTAAACTTCACATTTGTCTGCCTTTTAGTGCATATAGACAAAGTATTTGTTTAATTGGGACTTTTACATATTTTTTATTCTTACATTTGAGTTTGCAACCATTTGTTCATATTAGGTTATAAAGAAAAAAAACACTTTATTATGCAGAAGAACAAATGTTTGCAAGTTTGAATTATAAATAATTTAAATATAAAGTTATTTTTATTTTTAGACATTGATCAGACCTATAATATTTCTAATGTTTCTAATTCGCTGAGGTAAAAATCAAAATTATATATTTTATGGTCTTGATTAATAAATTAATAAAGCTTATAAATTATTGATTTACTCTTGCAAAAAAAAAAGACAGTAACTTTAAAAAGACACACATAAAGTCCAAAAAAAAAGTTAGAAAAACACCCTAACTTTAAAGACACACACACACAAACTCAAAACAAGATAAGATTAATAAACATTTACAAAAATGAAAAAACTAACATCATATAATAGTATTAATTAGTAGAATATTTTACTACAAATCTAAGAAATCAGATCTTTTTAGATCAAATCGATCATTTAGATCTTCCCGGAATCGTTATATGTATATGTTTTTGATTAGCATCAACACCATCCCGTAGCGAACACCAGGGATGAGAAAACAACCATATTATTTAAGGTTGAGTTGATAAGATTTTATTATTCATAACTTTAATAAGAAACATAATTAAAAGAGTTAACAAAAAGAAACTAAAACAAGGATTTAACTATATGTAGGCTTTTTGGAAACAAAAGAAAAAAGGATATGATGACTCTGGAAAACATGGGATACACATCGGCAGCAGTATATGAATTTTTTTTAAAAAAATCAATTTTAGTTGCAGAATTATTCTAGCTTGTCTTAAATTGCTATTTTAGTATTTCTCAGTATTGACACATAAGAGCCAGGAAAATGCCCAATTTAGTTGAATAGCATAGAACATGCTTAAATTGCTAAGTGCACTTAAAATATGGCAGCCGGTAGTCACAATGTATCCAGGCCAACTTCGGTAAATCACCAACAAAAAGCCCAGAAACAGGACCTAGAAAAATGTAACCTTTTGTCTAGTGAATAGCTTTCCAATTGCCTGCTGTTATCTTGCCCATGTAATCAAGCAACATGTGAAGTAAAAACTTAGAATATCCTCTCTAAAATTATCTAAAGAGACATTGAAGGGATTAAAATCAAGAATACTCCACCATTCCTTTTAACTAATGGGCGAGTAGAATTTATTGATCTATACATATATATATATATAAAATAAATATATAATATAAATAAAATGTCCTCTAATTAGAACAAAATTATAATCATAATAAAAATAATAAATTTAACGGTAATAAACTATTATAAACAGGTTTAAGAAATTAACCGAAAGAACTTCTGCAGATTAAAATAATGTTTATAATAGTTTATTAGCATTAAATTTATTATTTTTATTATATATATATATATATATTCAATGTCTGTATTTCTTCAAAGCAAACCTTCCTGCAATTCTGTAATCTTAACCGTTGCTGCCTGCCTGCTAATTAAGTCATGTTTGTATTTGTATATTAGCATAGCTTCTTTTATTTTTTATTTTGTTGTTATTTTTTTCAATTTGCAATATTATAACGTTGTTGTAATTAAAGTTAAAACCCTAAATACATGAATTATTATGGTTATGAAAAACAGATGCTGAAACATTATTATCTACTTTGCAATTTTGATTCAATTTCTGGACTCTTTTTAACAACAGCAAGTGCTCTTTAGTTTTTTTTTCCATCGTACATCTCCATTCACCTGTACATCCACTACCACACCTACATATCCATTTATAAATGATACAATTTTTATCTATAAATGAGGTTTTATCTTTATAATTATTTATTAATTTATTTGACATAGGAGGTTTGTAAATTGCAATATCACATAGACCTTGATAAATCTTCCTTATAAAATTTACTTGATCATTCTAAATATATGGTATTGATATACAAATATTCATATATATTTATAAGATAAACTTTATTTAAAATATATATAAAAATATTAACATATAAATGTCGAGTTGCATTTTATACTACTCCTAATTTAAATAGATTAATAAATAATTCAAAAAATAGATGTAGTATTTCAAATCAAAGTTGTGCAATATATAAATGGCTCTGCATTTGTGGAAAGGCATATATAGGTGAATCTCAATGTACATTGGAGAAAAGATCAAAGGAGCATTTGTTGTTATATAAACGAGTACAAAAATCAAGACAAGAGAATGTTAGAAGTGATGACATATCACTGTCAGTATTTTTTTTTATCATAATGTAACATGTAATTATGGTTTGATTTTAATAAAGTTAAGATTTTGTATATTGAAAGAAATAATAATAAATGCAAAATTAATGTATTTGTGGGAAAATTGATGTATGACGTATTACTTTTTGTTTACATTTGTGACGTTTTTTTTTTGTAATACAATTTGAATCTAGTTGATAACGACTACATACATAGTTGAAAGTACTTCTATTAAATGGTGGTATATATTTGTTTTTTTTTTAAATATTTTTTATTGTATTAATTATTGTATTGTTTTGAATAATTATATATATTTTATTATAATTGGAATACAGACATTGATTAATAATTTATATATATATATTTGTTGTTCTCACGGTTGTATGATATAGATAAATTATTATTTTTGGGACTAAACTGTGTGTTATTTTGCATTGCAAACCGATATTTCGACGAATTAGCATCCGCCATTGTCTAGTTCGTCAAAATATCGGTTTATAATGCAAAACAACAAACGGATTAGTCCTGAAAATAATATATATATATATATTATGCTGATACAAGTTAAAGTAGCAAGTGATTAAAGAGTAGTGGTAAATAAATAAACACTTTATGAGATTATTTTGCCAAATAATGCAACAAAAGAAAATTATATATATACAAAATAGTTGAAAAGTTGGTGAGACAAATTATTTTAGGATATAAGCAGTTAGGTTAGTGAATTTTTACATATAACCACACATCAGTGCTCAATTATATAACAGAATGAAATGACAAGTAAAAATAACAAGAAGTTACCATTCTACCCTCTTACAACTATATATTCAGAGAAAGAACAGAATTTCAATGCAAATATTTTATGTCACAGAAAAGATATCTTCTCAGGCTTCAAATATTATTCCAAATTTTATTCAATACACCAGGATATTTGAAATATCAAATCCACAAAAGAGTTATAAAAATTCTAAATATTATAAACAAGAATTCTTAATATTTATCAAGCGTTGGTGATCGAGAGGTCAGCACAGCTGCCTTACAAGCAGTTGTCCCGGGCTAGCGAGTTCGCTTCCGGGCCGATGCTATGACACATGAAAAAAAAAGATTTCTTAATATTTATAAGTAAAAGATTATAACACTTTTTGCGAACTACATTTTAGCAACAAAATTAGCTTTAATTTATTTTCAGGAAAACATAAATCGATCTGTCTGGAGCCATGATATCAAAATAAAAGATTAATTAATTTTACCATAATATAATAAAACCTCATCGATTGTTCTATAATCACTTTTTGTAAGGCGATTATTATCCATATGCATAACTCCATACCAGTATATACAACATGTTTATCGGAAGAAGATATATTTAAAAAGGTAAAAATTTAGTCGAGGGATATAATAAAATATTAGAAAGTTACAATATATATGTTTGAGATAAAAAATGTAGTTAATCCGATCGTTCAAGGATACTTCTTTACCGTACTTTTTGATGGAGATTATTATTAATTTATACAATTAATTCAATGGATTACTACTACAATTAACTTGTATAGCATAGATCCACAATATTCGCGATATAGATTAGTGAAATAAAAATTATAAATAACTATTTCATATTTAAATATGCAATACGAGCCAAAAAAACAAAACTTTACTACAAATTTTCCACAAACATGGTTTTATCTTTTCTATTTATTAAAAGATGAAACCATGGTTGTGGAAGAATTTTACTAAAGTTTACTCTTTTTTTTGGTTAGTATTGCAAAGTTATATTAATTTTTATTTTATTTATTATTACTTGTAGAGCGTCAGGAAAAACTGAATTTTTAAATATATAAATACAACATTATTTTTGTCTGATTACACGTTATTCAAATTATTTACTTCGATATCATTAAATAATAAAATTAATCGTAATGTAGCTTAATGATACTTGACCTTAAGTCAGTTGTATTTAGCCAAAAAAAGATTTTTTTAAAAAAAATATGTATGTGCATATTTGCTAAGTAATGATTTTTCTTTAATAGTGAAATTCTCTGTTAACAATTATTCTGGATTCTTAGATTATTTTTAAATGATATTCATTTAATAATCTTTATATTCTGTCTCTGAATTTTTTTAATTTTTCCTGCAGTCGTCGTCTTCGTCTTCTTCTTCTTTTTTTTTTTTCTTCTTCTTCTTCTTATAATAATAATAATAATAATAATAATAATAATAATAATAATAATAATAATAATAATAATAATAATAATAATAATAATAATAATAATAATAATAATAATAATAATAATAATAATAATAATAATAATAATAATAATAATAATAATAATAATAATAATAATAATAATAATAATAATAATAATAATAATAATAATAATAATAATAATAATAATAATAATAATAATAATAATAATAATAATAATAATAATAATAATAATAATAATAATAAAAGAAGAAGAAGAAGAAGAAGAAGAAGAAGAATAAGAATAATAATAATAATAATAATAACTCAAAAGACATTCAAGTATAGTTATAACAATATACCTTCTTTCATTTATGAATGTTGTGCAGAATATATTGCTGCTCCTTTATGTTATATTCTTAATTGTTCCATTAAAAATTGTGATTTTCCTCTCTAATACTTTCCAAAGTTATATCTATTTTTAAAAATGTTCAAAAGATAATGTTAATAATTATAGACCAAGTTCTGTGCTTCCTACAGTTGCATGCATATTTGAAAGATGTGCTTATAAAAAAATTGCTAATGACATAAATAATATTTTGGTTCTTGTGCAACATGGTTTTTTTATCTGGAAGATCAACTTAAACTAATATTTTAACAATAACTGATCACATTGCTAATGCCTTTGATAATCAATGTCATTTAGATGTTGTTTATTTTAATTTCTTCCAAAGGATTTGATAAAGTGGATTCCAAATTATTTTACATAATGTACATATTAGGTTTTTCCTATAATTTTTAGCATGATTTGAATCTTTTATTAGGAAGAGAATGGCTTATGTATAGTTTAAGAATAATTCTTGTAATCTATATTATTGTAATATAGGAGTACCTCAGGACAGTATCCTTGCACCATTATTGCTTAACATTTATATTGATGATTTGGGAGAGAGTTTAGAATTTTCACATATTTTATGTTATGCAGATGATTGTAAAATTTTTAAGAACATCAATTCAATTAATGATTGAATATTATTACAAGATATTAATAATTTTGTGAAATGGTATAGAGATAAAAAATGGTTAATATGAATAAATGTTCAACAGTTTCTTATTCCAAAAAATCTGAAATGATAATTTGTCCTTATTATATTGAAGATTATAATATAAAATTTATTGATATTCAGAAAGACCTTGGTATTATTTTTGCAAGCAATGGATTATTTCATCATCATATTGAAAATGTAGTAAATATGGCTTCTAAAATTATGGATGCAATTTTAAGGCATGGTAGACAATTTAATAGTTTTACAAAATATAAAATATTCCTCTCTTTGGTTCTGCCTATTTTAGAATATGGATCTGTTGTTTGGAATTCCAGTTCCAAACAAGATAGTGTTAAAATTCATTTGGTTTATGATAAATTTTCCAAGTATATTAAGTTAAATGACCTTTATTTATCCCTATCCGTTAAAAGAAAAATGAGAGATCTTAAAATTTTATATAACCTTGTGAATCAGAAAATTATATTAACTAATAAAATTTCAAATATTACTTTTAATAATTGTTTACATAAAACATGTACATTTACTTTACTTTATACTAAGGTTTGTCACTCTAACATATTAAAAATTTCACCTTTGTTTCGTTTGCCTAATACCTATAATCATGATTTTACTAGGGAAAATATTTTTTCTTTAGACTTTAAAAAATTTCTTACTTATCTTATAAAAAAGTATGGCATATAATTATATTAATAATTTGTCATTTTTTACTCATTTATGTATATTATTTATGTATATTATTGTATAGTTGTTATAGTGCAATTCTGTAATTGGCTTAATGCTGTAGTGTGTAAAGTAAACAAATTGAATTATTATTATTATTATTATTATTATTATTATTATTATTACATTCGAATATCGGCCTTTCAAGCCAATTGTGCAAACGCTTTGCGAGTGTTAAATAATAAATGAATACCCTCGCAAAGCGTTTGCACAATTGGCTTGAAAGGCCGATATGGCTTGAAAGGCCGATATTCGAATGTAATTACAAATTGTATACAGACGCTATAAAAATAAATGCTTATTTATATATTATTATTATTATTATTAATAATAACAAGTCAGATGTCACATGACTTATATATAGCTTGCACTTACAAATATGTAAAATTAAGAGCGTGCTAATAGCTCTAAACAAGCTTTTTTTTTTATTTATGATAAATGCTACTACAAGAGAAGGCATTCAAATCATTTTTATCTTGGATTGTCCCCATCCCCAGACCGGTTTCGACCTATGGGTCTCTTCAGTGAGGAGTTGGGACATTAGATCTAAAAAACCAACTCAAGCAAAGCATTTATCTAAAAGATAATTGTTAGAAGAAGATCTGGAACTTTTAGACATCTACATGTCTTTAAAGTCAGCTCTCCAACTGAAAAAATCATATGGGCCTGAACTTAATTCAGATACTCCATATATTAGTAGGCTTAGCTCTTTAATTTAGCTAAAGCCACAACAGCAAAATAATAATAGTAATAATAACAAGTGAGATGTCACATGACTTATATATAGCTTGCATTTACAAATATGTAAAATTAAGAGCGTGCTAATAGCTCTAAACAAGCTTTTTTTTTTATTTATGATTATTATTTGTTGTTGTTATTCTTTTTCAGATTCTAAACTTTCCTCTCATAAAAAATTTAAATCATGTAGTTATAATGGAAAACATTTGGTTTATGAAAGTTTCTATAAGACAGAAGATATTTTTTCATAAAATATTCCTTTTATGAGGAAAAGATGTTATATTCGTTTTTTTGTTAATATATCTGCTCAAAAACCTATAAACACTATGATATACAATTGTTTAGCTGATGATTCCAAATTCATTCTAGTTCATAGATCACACGCGCCTTATTTTTCACACGCGCCTTATTTTCAATGCAGATAATTTAATAATAGCATCCATAATAATGTTCACTTTAGGGAAAATATTTTTGGATATTCTTTTTTATTATCTTTTAATAAAAAGGTAGCATAATTCAATCTTCAATGACTAAAAAAATAACATATTTATTAGTTTGAACAATTTCAGTTCTACTGAATTATTTACTGACATTTTTTCTAATATCAACATAAAAATCAATAGATATTTTCTTTCTGATATGCCCGTAAATCTTAATTTATAAATGTCAAAATGTTCCTTGAAAATAGTAAAAGAACTGACATATTCTGTCATATAGTTAATATAAATATTCCTGCTTTTATTTTTCTGCTCCTGATCAAACTAATATTATCAAATTTACATCTGACATTGCTTCTTTTATTTTTAGGGGTATTTTTTTAGTTCATTTGGATTGATTTTACATTTATTTTCTTACCTCTTTGTCTATCTTGACTTTTTCTTTACTGGTTAGTCTTTTTCTTTTTTCCCCCTTTTTTATTTGTTTTATTTTCATCATATTTGTGGATAATATGACCGAACTTTTTTTTTTGTTTTTATATGAATATTAGAAGGATGTGAACTGAATGTGCCCATATTAAACAATTCCTTGCAACATAAAGCTTTGATTTTATATTTCTTATTAAAATTTGATTAAATCATCAATTACCTGATTGTTTTTTAATTGCTAGTAGATTTAGAAATTTAAGAACTGACTGATCTATGGAAAATATTCATAGAAGAGATGGTTACTCGTATTGCAAGTCATAGAGAGTTTTTTTTTAATAAAAATATTCACTTTACTTCTTTTCTTCATATATCTACATGGTGTGAAATTCCCTTAATCACAATTTTAAGTTTATCTTAGAAAATATATAACTTAAACCCACTTTCTCACTCTAGAACTTTATTATTTTCAAACCTCACTTGAACATATTTTGATTGGTTATAATAACAATATTTTTAAATATTTCAGATTTCTTTTAATGTAGAATTATACACTTTTTGTTTGTTTCCTAAAGTATCTAGAAGGTCACAGTTTTGTAAATTTTGGGGACTTAAACAATATAACCCATTTGTTAAAGCTTTCCATCGTACACGTTGAACTGAGTTCTATGTAATTCACCGTTAGTAATTTTCACTTCATTTCATCTCTGTTACTTTTTTTTTTGATGCTCATCATCCATCTATTGAGTTTTGTATTAAGTTTTATCACTCAAAAGTTAAGTATTCTAATATTTCAAAACAAGATTATAAGAAAGATAATTATATTGATCTTTGTAAGAATTTTTCTAAAGTTAATTGAAATTCATTGTATTGTTATAATGCTATGATTATTGTTTAGATTATTATTTACAGATTCTTAATCGTTTATTGATTTATATATCCACAAGAAATTTTTTTCCATAAGACCTTTTCTTTTTAGTTTTCATACATTTTCATTAAGATTATTAAATAACATAAAGCATTAACAACTTTATTCCATTATGGGTAATTTACAATCTTTTGGAACATATCAATTTAATGATTAGGTAGGTTAGGTCATCCTTCATTTGACTCATATAATATTTTGATTATCCTCCTAACCTTTGACCTCATGTAGGAACATCATTCACTATCTCCTATAACCATTTCTTTAGTCAAACAATGTAATTTATGATTATTTTGATATGACCATCCTGTTGACCAATCATTTTATTCCCTAGTTTTATCTTGTCTACCTTAATTTATTGCAATGCATCATGATTTACTGATTGTTATCTTAGGGTATGTTGTTCTTCCTTAATGTTACCTGTGTCTATGATAACAGTAGCTATTCATTCAAGAGATTTAATCAGTTATGCATTATAACAAATAATAATAATCAAGTTAATTTAACAATAACAATACACATATAAAATTGTCCTGTACTAGTGTGAGCATTTAATATTTTATAGATAAAATCTCACCTCAACATCAATCAGTTAGCCAGTCCTTTAGTTCATAGGTTTAGGGATCAATATCTAGATTTTATTACAATCAAAAATTATAGTGATTGACCTATTGGCTCTCCCTTGGATTGTCAATTCTTTCAATAAAGAAAATAATAACAATGAGTTATACAACAAAGAAAATAAGTTCTATATGATACGTATATAATTTGATTAATTGAAATTGTTAGTCCATGTAGTTGGCTATTCTTCAGCATGTGGTTAACAGATGATTAGATGGCTGGTTCCTTTTAGATTAGAAAAATTCCAGGATCTTTGGAGTTGGTACTCCATTTGATGTTGTCTGGTCATCTTCTAGGTAATCAGTTGATGACTTACCAGTAATCAGGTAATGTTTCTTTGTTTACTGCAGCTTTCTCCATAATCCTAGTGAATAGTGTCTCCTTCTGGTAATGTGGAAGACATTACTAATGTTATTACCTTATAAAGTCAAATTATTAATAGGCATATGACTGCCAGCCTCCCATATACAATGTTTAATGAGATTTCTAATCCCACATCCTTTTGTATTGCTTAATATTCATTAGAATTCATATTATGTGCTATAAATTAAAAGGTATGTGGTCTCTTTTTCGATTTCTTCATCCAGCTAATAATTCTTCTTATGAGCTTTATATCACCCAGTAATAAAAATTTACATGAATTTTTGCCTTAGAATTATTAATGTAAGTCTTTTCTATGGAAATACATTATTGCTTTGACCTTTATAAACTTTTCTTTTTATAATAGTTTACAATAGCTTTTAGAGATAATTTGTCTTTTTTTGTGAAATCATCAAATTTTAAACCAAATATTTGTTTATTTGTAAGTATTAATTTAATGCATTTCAATAGCTTTAAAAAATATTATCAATTTTTGTTTTGATTAAAACATTTCTGTTTCTTTTCTGGCATATCCAGTCTATGTTATATATCATGTTGTATTCTCATTGTTTAAGTATTTTAATTCCATTTAGTCTCTTTAATGATTATTTTTTAAAAAATAATAACGCTGTAATAATCTAAATTTAGATCTCTTTTTTTTTTGTTACTTTTTTATACTAAATTTGGGAATTTGAGTATCAATTACTCTTATTTTGTAATCAGTAGATTTAACCTAACAAAAAAAAAAAAGATGATATCAAAATCTACTTATAATATAATTAATATTATATATTTTTTTTTTACATAACAAAGAGTGTTAGTATAATAGTTATACCTTTAATTAAGTATATTTTGTTTCAGACCCTCTTGGTTTCTAATAGGTTGGAAATGTAGTCTTACATTTCCCTCTCCTTAAGGTATTAAAATGGACTATAAGGGTTTCAATCCTCAATTAATATAAGTTATGATTTTATCACTTAACACTTTGCTTAATCTTTCTTTACGATGTTTGATAACAAAGAGCATTTTTTATAATGCTGTAATTTGAGAAAACTTAATTTACTTCTTTTCCCATTGAATTTAATATTATGGAAAATTGATTTCCTCATGCATACACACACACATTATATATATATATATATATATATATACGATATAGCATATATATAATATATAGCATATATATATATATATATATATATAATACGATATAGCTTATTGCATTTGAAATCTCATAATTTTAATTCAGTTGTTTTTGTCTGTTGTCTTTAATAAGCATGTCCATGCTAAAATCAATATAGTTGACTATTTCTCAGTCATACAATTCTTATGCAAGTATGTACATAATTTTAATGGCTTTGGGGTGCTTCTTTTTCCCTAAGAAGATCTGAATCCATATTTCATGGTTTATAATTTTGGTAGTTGAATAATTATTTACCTGAACCAAAAAACAAAGAAAAACTCTATGAGACTATTTAATGTTGTTTATCTCTCAAAACAACTCACTGAGAGATTTGATTTGACACTTGTTTCAATTGTAGATGTTTGTAAACATCTGTTTATTCATGGTCTTGTAAATCCTTTTTCTGAAGTTAATTTTCCAGAATATTCCCATGGCAGATATTTAATATTCTTGAATTATAGATACCCTTAATCTCACCTCTGCAGTCCAACCAGTATATGTTGGAACCTGGTTATTTTATGATCTTATATAATCCCTCATATGCATTGCAGAAATTTGTGGAAAATAAATTACTGAAGCTTGATGATGTGAGGGGTTTTGACAAAACCTAAATTGATTCTTTGACTTTACTTGGTTTTTGTTGTGCTTGCTTGTCATATATATATAGTTTAGTTATAAGCTTTTCTCTGATTCTTTTCAGGATCTATTGCAATTTTTCATGGATATGGATTTGTAGGTTTTAAACAAACTTGGGATATATTGTTTAAAGTGTAGCCTGATGTGTGTGAACCCTGTGGATTCATTCACACTCCAATTAATGTATTCAGTCACATGCTTTGCATGTCTCATCTACTCTTTTGCCCCTCTAAATAGGTCCTAAACAAATGACTTTGTTCTGGCATGATGAATTCACATGGATTTTATTATGGATTTCTAGTGATGATTAACATGTTTTATTTGTAATCTTTCCCCATTTCTACACTCTCTGGATAGGAAAGGCATACCATCATCTGATTGGGTCAATTTTGGCTTTCCTATTTCCTTGAAGTGGATGGTGTCTAATACTTTTATTGTATATCTAGTATAAGCTTGAGCTGTTGGGTAAGTTGATATGAACTGTGAAAAGAGATCATAAGCTACTAACATATACCTTTGTTTATTAAATGATGGCAAAGGCCTATAGATGTCTATAGCTAATATCTCATTTAGGTTTGTGGGTATTATAGATTTAATTGAACTGATATGACTTTGGTTTACTGACTTCACTCTGATGCATGCTTAACACTTCTGGATTACCTTTAGGTTGTCTTCATACATTCCAGTCCAGTAAAACCAATTTTTAATCTGTTCAGTTTTATGCACTCTGTAGTGCTCATATAAACAATATATGTATTGTATGAAAGGATTTTAGCCTGTCAGGTATCACTTCCCTCCTCTCATCCTTCTCATTGGTCATGTTGTATAAGCCCTTGTTTTCTAACTTGTACTGCTTAAGATCATCAGCCATATATAAAACTTCCTCTCCATTTAATATCTTAAATAATTGAGATCAGTTTTTCTTATTGAGACTGCATGTCATAAATATTTACCAAATCATTTTCTACATCCTTATTCAATATGGAATCAATATTGGTAATGTAGGCATTGTCTATGGACAGATGTCATTGTTCTGATGCATATGGATTTTGTCTTAGTACATCAACTACTATATTTTCGGACCTTTTACAGTATTGGACTATATAGTTAATATCTTGTAACAGCAAACTCCATCTAACCAAGTGGTTGTTAGTAAGGTATGTGTCATTCAAGAATTTGAGGCTGTTGTGGACTGAGATCACTATTACCTCTCATCTGAGCAGAATTCATCAAAATTTTTGGAAAGCCCATACTATTGCTAGCGCCTTCTTCCCTGTAACAGTTTGATTTAATTCTGAACACTTTAGCAAGTAGCTAATGAAATAGAGGACGTCTGTTTGGCTGTTCTTCTGCTTTTATAATAAGATCATCTCTAATCTATAATGACTACTATCAGTTTGTATAATGAAGGGTTTATTAAAATCAGAAAATGCTAGCACTGTTTGCTTTAGAAGTTCTATTTTATTTTTTTAAATGCCTCATCTTTCTCTTTAGTCCAATTCCATTTCACATCTTTTCTGATGAGTTTCAACAATGGTTCCATACTGTCAGATAATTTTTATAAAATCAATTGTAAAAATTACAAAGTCCCAAAAATGATCAGATTTGTTTATTATTCATTGGCTTTGAAAAGTTCTATATGGCACTGATCTTATCGGAATGAGGTCTTATTCCACTTCATTACTCATTTCTGAAAATTGACTTTGATCCCTTTATTATGGCATTCTTTAAAGAATTTTTCCAAATGTTGAAAGTACTCTTCAATTGTAGATGAGACAATTATGATGTCATCTATGTAAATAATGGTCATTAAAACATTATCTTTATATTTATCCATTAAAATTGCCTCTTTAATTTTTCTCTTTTTATGATTCATTTCTTTCATTATTATTAAATGTAAATCTATAATTACAAGTCTTTTTATGGTCAAAGAATACTGAACCTCTATTAAATTGACTATTTACATAATTTTTAATCTGATTATGTATTAACTGATGATCCTTTAACCTTTTTTCCACGGAACATCTTGATTCACCGATTTATAATTTATTAAATCCACATGAAATCTGATAAATTATATTACTTCTTTGCAATTTAGGAATTATACTCTTAGAATTATTAATCAATTGATTAACATTCAAAGGAACACAAAATAAAATATACTTTTTTTAAAATATATTCTTAATTAATTTAGATTGCATGTTATTACAAATGGCATAGATATCCATTTTTTTATTATCTAATGTAACATTGAAAACCCTCTTTTTATTATTAAATAAATTTACTGTACATAAAATGTGTTTTTATCATAACCAATCTTTAAAAGTTTATTAGCAAAGAGTTCAATATTTAAAATTTTATCACTCCTATATTTACATAATTTATCATTGCAATCCAAAAATGATTTCAGACTTGCCATTTTATGCATCACTGGAACACATGATTTAAAATGAATAAATCCTTTTCTCCAATAGGTTTAAAAATTAACTTATAATTTAAATCAGTAGCATCTCTATATATTTGTAAATCCAAAAATTTTATCTTTCCATTTTGTTGATTCTCAATAGTCTATTTTAAATTATTTAAATTATTTAGTTTATATAAGACAACATCAATAATGTCTTGGGAACCACAAACAAAAACATCATCAACATATCTAGTATAAGTTTTAATGCTTTCAAAATTATAAAAATTAAATATATCTTCATATTTTGATAACATAGAATTACAAATTTGTATAACCATAAGTAATTCCATTAGCCATCCTTTACCCATTTTATAAAATTTATTATTACATGTTCCAATAATATTATGACTTATAAATTTTAATGATTCATAAACAAATTCGATCAAATGTTTATTTACAGACATTAATTAGTGCAACTTCAATTAAACTTATAGATTCAAGATGATCAATTGATCCATATAATTCTGTTACATCCAATGAAGTCAGAAAATCATTATCATTTATTTTTACATTTTTAATTCTATCAACAAATGTATAAAAAGATGCAGCTGTATATCTTCCAAAACCCAACATATCTTGTAACAATTTCACAATATATTTAGCTGTTTTATACATAAATGATCCACCAAAATATATCATCAATCTAAGTGGATTCCCTCCTTTCTGATGTTTAATATTACCAAATATTCTTAGGCATATAGCTGTAGATGTATATATATATATATATTGTAACGAGCACAGACGTTCGTTACATTGTTTTTTTTTATATATATTATTAAACAAGTTAAAATAAAAAGTTCGCATTTAAAAACTTTCTTTAAAAATTGAAATTAAAATATCGTCTTAAACTCTTATATATTAAGTCGCACAGATAATAAAAATTATTAAAATAAAATTTTTATTAAAGAAAAAGGTATTTTTAAAACTAAATTTTAAAAAGATTTGGAGATAAAATTATATCTCTAAATCTGTCTTTAAATATATTTTTGATTTGGAAAACAGGGTAATTAATTAGAAATGGAAATGATTGTTAATTAGTTAAATGTAAACCAGCCTTGAGCATTTAAATGAAATAACTTCAGTCAGATAGAAAGAAAACAATAGAAACGGATTAGCAAATGAAAGAAATCCATTTGGGAAATCGGACCTCAGCGAAAGGATCATTACATCCATGACGCAATGTTAATTCAATCCTTTGACAAAAATATAAAAAGGACAAGTTTTGGAAAGCATGAGTTAGTGACTGGAAATTGATTGATTATTGACGATGTAACAGCTAGGTGTTAGCGCTGGGGGGATTGAAAAAGACGCACAGCTTCAATCCCTTCAGTTCTGCTAAGAAAGAGAAAAAAATGGGCTATCGTTATACAATGAGGACCAACTACACGAAAAACAAAATCTCCAAAGGATAAATAAATAAATCAACCGGATACTAATCTTCGGACGACGTGGGAATTCACGTTTAAACGGCCAGGAATATAATAGGATGAACTATTTCAATAACCGTAAGAACTTTAAAATTTATGAACAGTAAATTAAAAAACTTTTCATATTTAAATGATTTTAATATTATTCTATCTGACCAACAATATTTATTAATTGGTTATAATTTTATTTAATGTATTTAATTTGTAAAATCATTTCCATTTATTTATTTATTTATTTAATTTTGTTCTTTAAGTTGTTATGATTTCTGTTTTCCGTTAAATAAATTATAAAAAAATGTTAAACTTAAGTCGGGCGTGAATGGCTGTATCGATTTGTAAAGATATATTAAGGGAGGGTAATCTTGGGTTGGTCATTTCGTAGTTGAATTGGTTCAATGGATTGGATATATTTATGTAATTAGTAGGTGTAACATGAGATCCGCCACGGGCAGGATTATAGATATACGCCACACACCCTCTGTTTGCCTATGGATGGGTTTGTAAGTCGGCAGAATACCGCAGCCCATTCCTATGGAGTTTTTAGTTTATTGATCTACTTGCCCACAGATGTCACATCCCTGTGGGTGGAGAGTCAATGTCGTTTCTATTTCTACATATTGTTCAGATGTACATTCCTGACAATATTGTTGTGTTGTCGTATCATGCTACATTGAATACATAAATGTATCAGATGGATTGGCGCCGGTTGATTGCGAAATGTGTTGCCTAGGGTTAAATAGGGATAGAATATTTTATTTTCGAATGCAAATCTATATAGTATATTCAGGCTCGATCCTATAAAACTATTAAATTTAAGTTGTTTATAGACGCTTGCATAGATTGGCTATCGGTTAAATATGTTTGCGTTTTCATATTTGATCAAAATATATAGACATTCGACAAATACTGATACCTTATGGTGAGTATCTAAAAGGTATTTATTCGGATGTCTTTTAAGTTATTGGTGACAATGCAGGTATCTTACGATGAATACTAGAGGGTTTCTTATATTTCCCTCTGCAATTGTCAGTAATCAATAACTTTGTATTTTGATCGTTTATGTTTACTTTGAAATGTTTTTGACCGTTGAAATCTATGTAACCGATCTATAGCAACATATTAAACAGGTTTATAAGCCCATTTGTGCGAACTTGATTAAAAATGCAAATTTATAATAAAATAGTAACTCAATGTAAATTAAAGTAAAATCAAAGTTAAAAATAATGTTAAATGTTTAAATGTAAATCACTAAAATAATTTTAAACCTTATATATATGTGCATAAATAAATCTGTTTGTATGATAATTACTGGCAGTGGCTTACTTTATTCTTTTATATACTAGTAAATGATATTATTAAATCTCTGCTATTCCACTGAGCTAGTGAAAATGGGCTAACGATCTAAATATGTAAATAAAGTGGAATCCTAACAGCACGTATCTGCCTACTCTATAAATTTTTCTAGGCTCAAATGCCTAGATGGTGCCCTTTGGTAGTGCGGTGCGGTGCGATGCGATCTACCACTTCGTTTGGATCGTTATAATATATATATATACAATCATTCATACAATGACTTTTAGCCTTTTTTTAAATATTATTTATAAATTTCATACATTGTTTCTCCATGTTATAACTATCAATAATATTAAATCTCAATTTATTCATTTGTGGTTCAATTTTATCATTATATGCATATTTTTTAATAAAACACATTTTTAATCCTTTATCTTCCTTCAAACATATATTTTGCTCAGTTCTAAAAAGATGTTTAAATTTTAAAACAGCAAAATTCCATGATTGACCATATCTATTATTTTTATTTAAGTTTAAAAATATCCTTAATTATATTACCACAATCTTGTAAGTACATATTATCATCAAAAATATTCTGCAATGATGCAATCAATTCCATATTATAGTCTTTTCATACACTGCCTACATACTTTGAACTATATTGTAAAACATATTTTTGTGTAAAACTAATTTTTTCATGTGTTAAAATTGTGTAATTACCATCATCATAACTATTTGGATAATAATTATTATATAAAAATTCAATTTTCTTTTCAAATTTCTTAATATAATTTTGTCGACTCTTTTTAAATCCAATTTGATAATGTATATAAAATACATTCCATTGATCCCATTTATTTATATTTATCAAATGTTCAATAGCTGTTAAATATTTTTTAATATCATACATTTTTACATTGTCTTATTATATTATATTATCTTATTATATTATCCCAAATAATTGATTCAATTTTAAACACATTATTTAAGGAAAATCTGAGACATCTATTCAAATAAATATTACAGCATTTAGGAAAAATACAAAACATTTTCCACTTTTTAAAAAAAAGTATAATCTGCAGCTTTCAAGAATCAACTTCTTGCTTTGTTTTCACCATTCTTTAATTAACCAAAATTTACTCAAGAACAAAAATTCCATAATGATAATAAATTCAATATATGAGTAAATGTAAAAGTACCCATTATAAAAATATTATATGTAATATATAAATAAACAATTTAACGGTAAAAAATATTATATTTTAAATTATTTAGTAGCACTTGCAATTACATAGTAATCCTCATCAGCTTTAAATGATTTTCAAATTTTAATGTTACATAAATTTCCATGAGCTATTAGTCACATTATGTTTATATTTATCTATTAAAATTGCCTTTTTAATTTTCCCATTTTTATAATTTCTTCCTTCCATTAATATTTTTATTTTATTAATTTTAAATGTAAACCTATAATTACAAGTCTTTTCATGTCAAAGAATATTGAAGCTGTATTAAATTGACTATTTACAATATTTTTAATTTGATTATATAATAACTGATGCTCCTTTAATCTTTTTTCTGCAGATCATCTTGATTCACCGATATATAATTTGCTACATCCACATAAAATCTGATAAATTATATTACTTCTTTGCATTTTAGGAATTATACTCTTAGAATTATTAATCAATCGATTAACATTCGAAGGAACACAAAATGAAATATTATACTTTTCTTTAAATGTATTCTTAATTAATTTAGATTACATGTTATTTACAAATTGCATATATATCTATTTTTATTATCTAAGGTAACATTGCAAACCCTCTTCTTTTTATTAAATGAATTTACTGTACATACATTTTGTTTTTTATCATAACCAACCTTTACAATTTCATCACTCCTATATTTACATAATTTATCATTGCAATGCAAAAGTGATTTCAGATTTACCATTTTATGTATCATTGGAACCCATGATTTAAAATAAATATATCCTCTTTCTCCAATAGATTTAAAAATTAATGTATAATTTAAATCAGTAGCATCTCTATATATTTGTAAATCCAAAAATTTTATTTTTCCATTTTGTTCATTCTCAATAATCCATTTTAAATTATTTAAATTATCCAGTATGTATAAAAGAACATTGATAATGTCTTGGGGACCACAAACAAAAACATCATCAACATATCTAGTATAAATTTTAATACTTTCAAAATTATAAGAATTAAATATAATATT
>JAQFVV010007612.1:0-22500 GCA_028023455.1 Epiperipatus broadwayi | reverse complement strand
TACAAATATTACTCCTAAAAATAGTAATACACTTTTATTTACATAAATAACTACTATTTATTAAATATCCTAAAATTACAATAAAATATAAATCCTAAATAAAGAAATGTTTTTAAATAAATGATTGCAAATATGCTTGGTTTCATTGCTTTCCAATTGTATCCCTTCACCTTCAGTTTCACTTTGTTACTTTAAATAAGAACCAAAAGGTTCCTTTATGAAAATAATATGAATGTATTATTACACATTACTCAGTTATTTACACCAGCATAAATATTAATTAAATTGGAGTCAGTTGCAACTTCAAAGAACATGCCTGTATAATTAATTGAATATCATCTCCTAGAATATTTGTTCTTCTATCCACTGTCTGTAATGTTAATATTTTAAATTTTACTTCATTATATAGTTTTAATTATTCATAGATGCTATCTTGCCTGGATAGGAGAAGCCAAGTTAAGCTAAGAATGGCAGTCTTTTTAATAACCTCGCAGTATCTACTTTCCTTATCATTTATTGGTGCAATTTATTTATCAATTTTATTTTATAAGGTGAAACTTTGTTTTTGATTTTTTTTTTAATGAAAAAAAAATTACTGAAACTACTTAAATAGCCTATATTTAATTCAAGTTCGAATAAGCAAGAGATTTAAGAAAAATTCATAATGTGTATGATATTGGGGAAATTAGAGATTTATAGATTAAATTGTAATTATATGATATTGATAAATATTGAACAAAGTTCGTAATGACTGAACTAAGTCATCTAAAAAGTGATGGTTCAGCCAGAAATGCATATAAGAAGTTATCTTTTTCAATGCTTTTATTTATATATTTCCAAAATATATATTAAAATAGAAACTTTAAGCGCACCTAATATATGTTGTAGACAAATAAAGAACAATGGTTCGGTAACTTTAAATCATTTACCGTCCTGTTTAGTTTTTATTTCTCTCAATTAACTAAGCAGCCATAATCATTATCATTTATGAAGATTCTATTTCTATATATAATCAATTAACTAACGCCATCTAAACGTGTCTAAGTGTCTTTATTAAGCTTCTTGACCAAGTCAAGCAGCGAGACTCTCTGCTTTCACCTGTGAGTCTACATGATGATACTTGGGTGAAAGTTTTATTTTCCTCTTAATATTATTAAGATACCCTTTTCTCTGCATTGACTTTTTCAAGTTTAATTCTGAATGCTATGTAAATTTTTATAAAGTTTAACTGCATATTACTATGTTACTATGTTTAATAAATTTATTTTAAAACAAACGTGTAATAATGCTAACTTTATGAAATAGCAGATAATGCCTATAAAGAGCGTAGATAAATAGTGCTAGCATGATCTATGTATATATATATTAAATAATAGTATTTTTAGATATATATGTAATTTAGATCATTGATTATTCGAATCTTTCCTAATAATAAGTTTTGTGTGAAAGATACTTTGCTTCCATTAAATTACCTATAAAACCTTTTGATTATGAAAAAGAGAGGAATATATATATATATGAAGTTTTTAGCGCTAATAACTCATTAGATTCTATTTTGTTAATAGTTTTCTAAGCTTGGTAAATGTTAAAAGAGTGCAATAATAAATAAACTTAACCGATTGGGATTAAACAATAAATGATTCACATAAATTTTCTAACAATCGTAAACAATTTATTTTACAATCGAATTGATGATATACAAATAAACATCGTTAATGTAAAGTAAATACTTAAGTTGACTATTCTCCACAAATATATTAAACAAATTTAGATGTAATTTAATTTATGTATATATATATTGGTCAATTTTTTCAACAATAGATAACACTTAAAAGTTCAGAAAAACCTTTGCATCCACAACAGCGCTTTAAGTAAATATACAAATATGTGTGACTAATTACTATTAATAAATCTTATAGTTTGGCTCAGTGGTAAAATTATTCTTCTCAAACCTCTACTTTGCAGTTTGATTATTGGGTGTTTTTCAGTACGCGTCTTCCAGAAAAAATAAAATTCGGCAAAATACTTACCTTTTTATCTGTAAGTCAATTCCATAGCGAATAGTAATCGATAGGATCATTGGGATGGAAGAGAGAAGTATTAAAAGAACTGATGCTTAAGTAATAAAATACCTGACTTAACTAATATTTGAGCAATTATTAGAATGTTAAAAAGATTTTATACTTAAGAAGAAAAGACTCCTCTAATAATCGCGTTAAGAAGCAATACTTTGTTCAAGGAAAAAAATAAATGTTTAAATGAGAGCAGGAAATCAAAATGAAAGAAAATAAAATTAATAAAAAGTGCACACAATAAGTCTAAACTTCTCTGATAATTAATCTAAAAGTTAAGTACAAAATATCAAGAAAAAGAAATCAACAATTTTTAGTCTGTATGAAGTCAAACTTTTGAAAATGATACGTTTATTCAAAATATACATGAGTGTATTATAGTTGAAATATAAAATAAATAAATATTTAATTTATCGAAATTTTTAAAAAAAATGTTTAAATATATATATTCATTTCAATTTAATAACCATAACGGCATAATTCTGTATCTTTTGTAAACAATTTATATACTGAGAGTTCTAATATATACGATATCTTTATGATGAAACACATTAATTGTAATAAAGATTTTAGAAATCTTCGTATTGAATCAATAGAAAAAATATATAAAAAATATTTTTCTTTGAATAAAATAACGTTTCGAGAGACAATGATTGGTGTGAAGATGTAGTTAACGTGTATATGTGAAATAGTGATATTTGAGATATCTTTATTTATTTGTCCAACATTATAAGCGTTTTATTAGTATTTGTATATTGGACTATTTCCATCATCTACTATAAGTATTAAATGTGTTTAGAAAAATTTAACTCTATTTAAATATTCTATTTTTTCTCTTTACTCACTGATTTACAAAGTTAAGAAAAAGAAATCAGTCTTATGTAGCAATTTCAAGATTCTGAAATTTGTCAGCATCTGTTTTCAATTAGTTTTATAAATATCAAATAGTTTATTGTAATAAAAACAGACATTAAAATTAACAAAAATTCAAATATTTCTTCGAGAATTGATTTCATATAAATTTTATATTATTCAAATATCACTCAGAAAAAATCTCATATAAATAAATACACACTTTTATTTATATTATATTACAATCATTATGTATTATAATATATATATATATGCGTGTGTGTGTGTGTTTTTTTTTTTAATATCGATAATCTTCTTTAGTTATATTGTATTTTTTTAATTATGAATAAAGTTTCGTACTCATTCCATGTATAATGAATAATTCATGCATTTTTTTTCTTTTTCTTTTTTTATAATTAGTTTTAACGAAACCATCAAAGTGAGGGTTGGACATTTAGTCGTATAAAATAAAAAATAAAAACATAAAAATATGTATTAATATATTTTATAATAATTTAAGCTTTAATCACCACATCAGTATTGTATTGCTTCTACGAGTTTAAGATTGCTTTTAAAATCACGTCTTTGTGATATTCAGTCTAATTTTAAACTAAGAGCATTACTTAGGAATCTTTAATAGTTTCAACCCTTTATGTCTGTGTTGATTATCATTAAATACCACTGTCATGTCTATAAGTTCCTACCTCTATACGACACTATCTTTGATTGTTACATATTTAATTATAAAAACTTAGTAGTAAATATTTGTTTTCTATAACAAATGGTAAATGAAAATTGCATCTCATCTGAAGATGACTGATTTATGTGAGTTATAATTATTCAGCATAAATTGGTTTTTCACTTTGGTAATTAATCTGGCTAAGTGTAGATTTTTGAAAATTCTTTGATGAAATCATCTGCTGTTAGAACTAGACATGATATCATAATTTTGATATCGAAATAATATTAAAACCATTAGCTTTGGCTAAAAAAAAATTGATAAAAAGATAAAATTGTTGAGCACTCAAAATAAATTGAACTTAATTACATTAGTCAAATGATATAAAAGCGATGGGCATTATACCATAACATAATGAAGGCAATTCTTTTTAAAGCGAAGAATGACTCCTAAGGGATCATATTATAAAAATTTGATAAAATTAAATTATTGATTAATGATATTTTTTCCTATTTAGGACATAAAATAATGGTGAATATAAAAGAAAATAATAAATTCACATAAAAATTTATTAGATATTTAATAAAAGACTGAGCAGACTTAAATAAATAGGAAAACAATATTGCAATTATTAAGCAAAATAAATTGAATGTAAAAAATATGGTATTTTAAATGGAAATATGAGGTATGCTTTTAATAAATATAGAATATTTCAGGATAAAGTATGGAGCAAGATTAAATGAATATATAATATTCAATCGACCAAACACTTTACCACTTTTACAATGCTTTATTATATGTAAAATAAAATCAAAAAGAAATTGAAAAAAATGTAAGTAAATATAAGCTGAAATAAGCGTAAGTAAATGTAAGCTGAAATAAGCGACCTGGAAATGAAAATTTAAGTAAACCAGATATATACAACTAATAAAATACAATATTAAAAATAAAGTTCAGACAAATGGAAGGTAACTTTAGACAGAACCTTCTAAATTATGTGAATTCCATATTTTAAAAAATACAAAAATTATATAAATTATAGAAAAAAAATGTTGAAATATACAAGGTCAAAATAAGTATAATAAAAAACGAAGTGTTTAAAAATCTAAAAAAATTCTTATTGATACTAACAAACACAGGACAATTTAAGTAAACTTTGTCAAAAATAAACAAAAGAAAACAGATGTTAAGTAATTCCAGAAGATTATATTTATAAAATAAACAATAAATTAAGAAGATTACTAAACATAATGGTTGTATGGACCAAGAATTTAGTACTATAAAATAAATGTTTTGTCACATAAAGTTTGAATGTAATTCAGATGAATAAAGACATAATAAAAATAAAGAAAAACATAAATACATGAATTAGTTTATGGAGAAAAAAACATATTCAAAACTGTATAATAAATGTAATGGATAAAATTTTAAAAAAAATTTAGGATTAAAACTCAGAGGAAGATCTAAACATATATTTAACAACAAGCCAATAGATGTTATAAACAAATGGGATGGAACCACATTTGTAGGTCGTATTTATCTTACATTTATGAATCGTATTTATCTTACATTTATGAATTTTCCTTTATCATATAAATTCAAAAAACAAACATCTTTGCATTATAAATCATTAAACTTCTTCTTAGAAGTTGGAGTAAAAACAAAAACCCCAATGATAATAAATTCTGGAAAAAATGTAAAACTAGCTCAAAAATTTATCATAATTACTAAATTCCATGGTGATGTAGGTAAAATTCTATGGAATATCAATAAAGTTTGGAAGATGTTTTTTTTTCTTAAATATGATGGCAGATGTAATGAAACACAGTAACATGTTATTATCTTTATCAACCTGCAAAAGACTAATGCTATTAAATATTTATCATCCCAAACATCTATGGAGATTTCCATTATATGATTTTACAAAAATCTAGGGGAATATAAAAATCAAGATGACATATAACATCAATTATCATAAGAAGTTATTCACCAGGTCAATGTGAACAAATATTAAAAATGAATACAAAAATAGTTTTTTTTTTACTTATTTGAGATGGAAATAACTTTTTGTAGTAAAACATAATTTAACCAAAAATGTTGAACACATTTGAACAGGCATTTGTAGAGGAATTAACTAAACTTATAAGCAATATAGATATAAATGACATCTGAAATATAGAAATTAAAGGAAGCAAATGGGGAAACAATAGAAATATAGCATCTCTAATGTATAATTACCCAATAAAATGGAGAAGCACTCAGATGGCTTCCAAGTCACATAAAGGATATTAATTATAAGTCAGCATCTACAAGGCAAAATAACTTCTAGTAGTTGATCTAATAATAGCAACAACCAGTAATGTTTGAAATATAACTAAAAGCTCACAATTATAAATTATTGATGAAAACATTAAAACTGGTACATATGAAATTTAAAAAGTATCTCAATGGAGTTCATCTAAATTAATGGAGAACATTGATACATAGGAATATTATTTAAATAAATAAGTAAACAATATTCTTTTTTATAATATAACAAAAAGATTGTATTTTATGATATAAACAGTTGCCCATATATTGGTGAAATCCAAAAACAAGTTTCTATTGAGAAAAAAACAATTTCAAAGAAATGTGTGGGCAAAAAATTTCAAATATTTGTTTCAATTTGTAACAAATACGTTTAGGGTTAGGAAAACGATGATGTATCATCAAAGGTAAATAAAAAGGAATTTGTACAGGCACCTGTTTAAAAAGTGGAACTTCTTCATATAAATAAATCTTGAAAGATTATAGAAGCTAAATAATGTGTAAAGATAAATTCATGAAAAGACTATTGCCTAAGCTACCATGTCAAATGAGCTGAATTGCTTAAAGAAAATGATAAATTCAATATTAGTCTCAAAACACTGAAAATAAACATACAAATGTATTCAGGTGAAATCTTGTCCCATTGTATTACAGTACAGTAAAAAATGGATATGAAAAATCATTGACAAATGTTCTTAATTTTATAACAATTCTTTAATTAACTATTAAGATTAAAATGGGATTTATTCAGATATGCCTAGATGCCCATTACCTTAATAAAAGTGCAATACTTGAAATCTGTCAGCACATGAATTAAAATTAAAAACAAAAAGAACAATTTATTTTATTCATCCTGAGCACAAACAGTATACAGACATATTATGGTTGATATTTCAACAATTTTTTTGTGTATATATAAATGGTATCATTTGTTATGAGAACTATATTAGATATTCTTATAATTCAGGTCAGTTACTTTTATATTATATATCGATCTGTTATACTCGGATAATATTATTGTTGCAAGAGACATAGTGAAGGAATTCACCAAACATTTGAATTATTTCTTTCAAAAATGTCCCAAAAACATAAAAATAAATATAAAGAAAAAACACTCTTGCCACTAATGAATGTAATTTGAGATACCTTATTTGCCATTGTGAAGTTACACCAAATATACATAAAATCATGGCAATCCCATAATTCCCAACAATGACCAATTATAATCAGCCAAGAAATGTTTTAAATCTTTGGCAAGTTTTATTGTAAAATCTTTGCTGATAATACTGAATCTTCTCTATAAATATAAGAGAATATATAAAATGTAAATGAGATAAAAAGTGTTTAAAAATTTTTTTCTGTAAATTATTATTGATATGTTGTGATATAAATAAAATTATTTATTTACAAACACAATAGTAGTCATTTTGTAGATACAACTCATTTTTAAATAATGAAAAAATGAAGCTATGACATTATTGTTTATTGATTATATTTAAAGATTCCAAAGCCCATTTTCTTATTATATATATATATATATATTGTAATGGTCAGCCTATGAGTTAAAGATATCCAAAGCCCATTTTCTTATTATATATATATATATATATTGTAATGGTCAGCCTATGAGTGAATTTTGGTACATGGAACCTCAACGGGTGATGATTCTAGATTGATGCTTCAAATTCAATATGACATCATTATATAATGGGACCCTGTGCTATTGCACATTGTCCTATTCAACTGAATAACTCATGTGTTCATGCTATTTTTTATTTAAAAAAGGAAAGAAATAAGAGGAGATAATAAAAATTATGGTAAAGAATAAAATATGTAAGGATTGTGTTATCTAAGTAATATTCAATTAATTATAAGTACTAAACACAAAAATCTGTGATGACTTAAAAGTTATTAGCATGTGTAGCTCTAGTAGTTTAATAGTAAGTATGCTTTTAAGAAAAAAAATTGAAGTGTAGTTTATGCTTGGTTTTATAGAGAATAAAAAGTAAATAAAATTGCATATAATATAAAACTAAGGAAAGTTAATTTTCATACTTAAAAATTATAAGCTACTCAATAGATTTATTTATGTCATAATATCATTGTTAAATTAGTTTTTCAAGTTGTTTAATAATTTATTTAAGTTATTATATTATTATAATTTAAATGATTTAAATAAATTAGTGTATTTAAAATAAATATTAAAATTAGTTTAATATACACAGATTAAATATTACACAGAATAAATTACTAAAAATGTTAAGTGATTTTCTGTATGTGTGTGTGAAATTATATGCATTTATGGTAGTTTATTAAAAATGTTATTTATTATAAATAGTTAATTTTAGTTTATTAATTTATCTAAAAATAAATGAATAATTAACTTAACATTGAAAGTGTTTAAAATGAATAAGTTTAAGAGCTTCTAATAAATTAAAAGTGATAATTTAAAAATAATAAACATGTTATTTATTTTATTGTTTTATTTTTTTTTATTAATTAAATAATTAATAAAAGTAAAGTTCATCTTTTAAAGTTTTAAATTATCATGTGATCATTAAAAATGTCAATATTATATCATTTTTAATTTAATTCCATGTTATCATTTACATATTTTTAATGGAGGTAAGTTTTTAGAAGAAGTGGTTAATTAAAATGACCATAAAAATAAAGATATCAAAGTGATTTTTCAGTGATGTTGGGTGTGTGTGTGCTTGTTTTTTCACAAAATTATTTTTTTCATGCCAAGAAACTTCTAAGAAGACAGTAATATTTAATTTCAATTTGTTTATTTTAAATTTGGAAGTGCTTTTTTTTTTAATTTTTTATTGTTTCTTAAGTAGCAATGCACTTCTAAAAAAGTAATAAGATGTTGAGTTCTTTCTATGCTGCATAACCTAATCTGAAACCTTCTAAAGAAAGTAATAAAAATGCTTAAAGAAAATTCTTGCCTTTTATTAATAAATTTTATTCAACCTTGCACATAAACTCACAAAGTGAAAAGGAAATATATTTTGCATTATTTTTTAAAGTTATAACAAACATTGTAAGGGACCTTTCTTATTCAATATTTTCTATTTTTAATAAAGTAATATTCTAACTAACAATTGAGAGACTTTTGAAATTTAATTTAAAGAAAAAAAATGCTTCAGCAGAAATTAACATTAGTTAATTTTGAAATGTGAAAATCCTAATCATTTTAGTGAGAATTTCATTTTAAGTATTATCTTGATAAAGTCATTAAAATGCTGACTCGCCTATTGATAAAATAAGATGAACATTATTTTGAGATAATTGTCAGTTTTCCAAAGAGTATTTTTAAAATATAAAATAAATGAATACATTAATAAGAAGTTTTATGAAAAAGATATGATTTTAATATATAATATTATAAAATATAGAACTGAACTATTTAAATTATTGACTTTTGAAATGAATAGAAATTTTTTAAATGCTGTCATTAAGTGCTCTCAAATGTATAGAAAATATGTTGAAAAGTATTTAAAATGTTTTTAAAAGTGAAGGAACTGTTCATTTTCCAACGTATAACCATGGTCATATTTAATGAAAATGTTTTTCCAATAATGTTTGTTGCTAAAATTAAAAAATATATTAG
The DNA here is from genome assembly GCA_028023455.1 of Epiperipatus broadwayi. Classification (NCBI taxonomy): domain Eukaryota; kingdom Metazoa; phylum Onychophora; class Udeonychophora; order Euonychophora; family Peripatidae; genus Epiperipatus; species Epiperipatus broadwayi. The sequence goes on along the minus strand of JAQFVV010007612.1, from coordinate 12,974 downwards.
AAGAAGATATGAGTAATTTTTTGAATAAACCTGTGAGTGAATAAATGGATCCAAATCTTTTGCAGAAGTTGTTTGCTAAATGTTGCTATTTTGTATAAGTAGTAGTTATTAGTACTTTATTTATTTCTTTATGGATAAACAGCCAAATATATGATTTATCAGAAGCTTGCAATAGTTTTTAAGTATTATGTTATAATAATTTCATTATTAATTTTTTCATATGACAAGGTATTTATTAGTATTATATTTAGAAATATTTGTCCATGCTATTTATGTCCACATTAATTTATAAAATTTTATTCTTTTTTATTGAATACATATATTTCTTATTAATTGAAATTTTTTATTATGCTATATAAAGCATTTTATAGTCACTTAACTTGCTTTTATTTGTTGTTTTCAGACATTGTTTGAAGAACATATATTTAGATATTGCAGATGTATTTCTCTAGCTATTTTAGTGATAATTTTTTTTTTACCATTGGTTTGCCTATGATATATGCTAGTCCCATTTAATGTGTGTGAGATGCATGTGATTTTTTTATATGTTGTGTCTTACTTAGATTGTACTTGGAAGGATTTGAGCTTTCTCTCCTCAATAATTAATATCTGTTTCTTATGAGAGAATTATACTTCAATATTTTATGATTATTTTCATGCTTAACCAGTGTATCTTCTTCCCTAGAGAGAATATTTTCCATGGTATATATTCTCTTTTGATGTGTTGAATCCTTGGCCACACATATATTTACATAAAATAGGTAGTAGTAGTAGTAGTAGTAGTAATATTAGTGATTAAGACAATGCATATGCACTTTAAAGATAAATTATAAATGAATACTAAATTTTTCCAGACATGAGATATAGTATTTTAGAAACAATGGAATGAATCCACCCATTCTTTCGTACCCAAACGTTTATGTGTGGGCAAATCTTAAGTGTGTGGAAATAAGAGCGTGACAGTGTTACATGATCACTTTAAATTACATTTGTTATGTTTGAATGAATGACACTTGTGAAATCTTTACAATTTACAAACTGTCATTCTTTAGTTGAAATTAAACATATATAGGTAGTGAAATATGCCATAGTTTTTTTCCAGTTATGTAATTGTTGCTTTGAGGAGCCTTTCTTTTTTGTTTCTTTCATGAAAATATTTAATTATATTCCACCATGTAAACTGAAGTTATGGATCTTTTAATATTGTAATGGCAGTGATATGGTAGAATTTTGAAGTGTATAATCACTTTAGGAACACTTGTCTTTCCATAGTGTTAATTAAGTGATGTATGTATTGTACTGCTGTGCCTTGCCAGCAGTTTACAAACAAACCAACAAATATGTTAGTAATTTAATGTTTATTTTTGCAAATAGCATAATAAGAGATGCACATATGTAATGTTATCATTATCATGTCCAGCAGTAGTTCGCTTATGGATTCGTAAAACACTTAAAAAGTTGAAATAATTTATTATGTTGACATGGACAAAATCTATTATATTGTTTGTGTGTGTGGCTTCTGAAGTGTTTTCCCATATTTTTATTGTTAAATAAATAGTGTCAACTAGTAATTTTCTTATTTGTGTTTATATGATGATTAATATTATCATAAACTTTGCCATTAAAAATTCACCCTTCTGTTAGTTAGGATTTAACTTTTTCTAATTTTAGTGTGTTTTGTAAATGCTATCCATAGAATATTATATGTTAATATGATAAGAAATAGAAACTTACTGGACATAAAGTGTATCTTAGATATATTATTTTAAAAGCTGTTTAGCAAATAAATATGTTATAAAAATAGCATAGCCTAAAAAATATGTTAAAAGTAAATTAGCAAAATACTGAAGTAGTCTTACTTTAAAATGAGAGTGTCATAAAACAGATCACCCAAATGTTTGTATAAGTAATCAAAACCAGAAGTTTTGCAAGTGTGTAGATGATTATGCTATCAATTATTTTTATTGTATCCTGTATAATAAAACAGCGCCTATGTTTGCAGATGATCTTTCTTTTTGTAAATTAATGTTGTAACCGGAAAAATTGATGTTAAATGTTAATAAATGTATTTATTATTATTAGAATTTAGTCTTTGTTTTTTATAAATCATTTCTTGAGTCCTGAATTCTTAATTATATTATAGAAATCTTGGTAAATCAGATAATCAATTTTATAAACACAGATTCAAATTTAAAATTGCAAAAGTTGCATAAGTATAACAATTCCAAATCTTGAAGTTGCCTTTAAAAGACTTAAATATTTATTTGATTTTATTTTGAAATAATTCATTATACATTTCAGACTGCATATTATTTATTATTTCACAAACACAAAGTACGTTATTTTAGAAATTGATTTTAAATTGTGTTGTTGATGAGAAAGATATAAAAAGGTACTCTTTCTTTTTAGATACTCGAATGTCATCCTGGGTGAAAGATTAAATTTTTCCAAATTTATATTTTAAAAAAAAATATGATTATTAGTTAGAATAAATATTTCTTTAATTTAATGTAGTTATTATTATAATATATTGGCATGCATTATCTTACAAGAAAAGTGTATGCCTTCTTTAGTCTAAATGTTGTCATTCATTTATTCAGTATCATGATATGAAGATTAGTATTCAAGATTAATAAAAAAAAGAACTCTGGGGTCGTTATAAATTATTTCATGATCATTCAAATTAATTTTATTATTGCAAAAGTCAATTGTATGGCATCAATAAACTAATTATAGTTCATTGATAATTAGTTCATTGTACTATAAGAAGAGTACATTAACTTGTACTCTGGAAGAACATGATAGATCAGATCATGGAATAAAATCGATTGGTGATTAATATTGGTTTCTTAAGATATTTGAAGAAGATATAACAAAGGAAATTTATTATAATATTTTATATCACATGCAAATATTTATATTACTTGAGAAATGCATTTTAATATGTGGAAAGTTGCTTGATTTGAATGAGTGAGGTTTCTCCTCTTCTTAATTTATTTGTCTACATTATAATAATATGCTTTATTATTAGTTAAAATTTTCTGGTGTTTTAATGCATGTCTCTGTAGTAAATTTTACTATTACTAATCAATGACTGAGCTTAGTCATAGAATGATTTTATCATCATCTGGATGGTGGAGATAGTAAGAGGCACTGGCAGTTACTTATTTAGCTTAGTGTTCTGATTCCTTTGTAATTTGTATCATTTCCATTATATATATATATATATATATATATATATATATATATATATATATGGTTCTCATCTTATAGATAAAGATGCCGCTCAATGGTCCGTTTTCATACTAAAACACATAAAAATGCAATTTCCACAGCCAACATGTTCGAACCCGTGTTTTCTATAATACAACTTTTTGTTGTGCTACAGATTGCGAGGTCACTATGTCATGTTGCAGTGCAGCATGTATGTTGCATCGCAGCAAATACATTTTCCGAATTCACACAGTTTATAAAATGGTTACGACTTGGTGAGAGGGTGTGTGTATTTGAATTGGATGGAAATGTTGTTTTCATTGTCTTTTTTTTAATTTTAAAGTATTGAAATGTTCAGATTTTGTAAAGTAATAATTATCAGACTTTTTACACCATACTGTATTGAAGTTTTAATTGGGAAAATGTTGACAAGATATATGTGTAAAGTGAGTTGGAATTAGTTAGCGCATCAAGTAATGTACTGTTCATAACATTCCATGAGACAAACAAGATGCTGTGTGTATAATTTTGAAGTAAAAAAGAGTGGTAACACAAAAATATCCAGTAAGAAAAGTACAATTATGCATGTTTTTTTGTAAATTTCATAAAAAGCATATATTATAAACATGGTTAATAAGTAAAGAAGACATTATATATATATATACATAAATGTGTGTGTGTTTGTTGTTGTTTAAAAAAGTTTTACTTTCTTTCTTTTCTCCGACTATGGTTATACTTTGTTGAATATAGTTTATGTTTATTGTTATCATTTATTTTATAGATGTTACAAAAAAAAATATTTACAAAAATACAATTTTGATATTTTTTATTAACAACAGAACACTAACCCTAAACCTAACCATAAAACTAACCCTAAAACTAACCCTAACCCTAAAACTAACCCTAAACCTAACCCTAAAACTAATCCTAAAACTAACCCTAAACCTAACCCTAAAACTAACCCTAAACCTAACCCTAAAACTATCCCTAAAACTAACCCTAAACCTAACCGTAACAACTTTTACTTTTTGTTGTTATTCTATATGAAGTAAAAATAGCAGTAAAGCCATAACCCTAGTAAAAAAATACCCGATAGAAAATTGATTTTTCTAATAAAGCAAAATAAAAAAACACGAATCAAATTGTAATTTTTTTATTTTATTTTACATTGATTATTATCATTTAATTTTTATATGTTAATAAAAAATAATATTTAAAAAAGACGATTTTGTTTTGTTTTTATTTTCGCATTACAAAAAAACACATCAAAATGATTAAAATCAACAGCCCGTGAATGTTCATATTTTATAGTTTTAGCATAAGAACAGCACCATCAAACTGTGTCTTTATCTATAAGACAAGCACCATATATATATATAACTAAATCATCAATATATATATATATATATATATATATATATATATTGATGATTTAGTTTTAATCTTATATTGTTTTAATCTTGTTTTATAAAGATTTTAGTTTTCTCCACATGATTTTATTATCTAAACATTGTTTGCAATTTATTACATATTCTCATTTAATTTTATCCTAACTATCATTTTTTATATTCTTCATATTTATTATCTAAAAAAATAATGTTTTCACTTTTTAATTTACTATTTATATGTTATTGAACATTTTATATTCCTTATTAAGTTTCTTTATAATTTTATTCACTATAGAATTATTTGCATTCATTTTCATATATATATATTTCTTAATTTTTTTTTCTTCATTGTTTTTAATTTTATTTATTTTATTCTCTATTATTTTAATATATTTATTTATTGTATGTGCTTGGAAAAATATTTGTTTTAACCCTTTAATCATTAATTCCTTTTGCTTATTATATTCTACTTTTTGAACAATATGATATAGCTCAATATAACCCTCAATATATGCAAATATTTTTTTGTAATTTTTATCAACATTGGAGAATCAATGTATTATATCATTGCCAATATTATTTTTTTAGTGCATTTGTTCCACTATGTCATTGTTCATTTATCATTTTTATTCATTATATTCATAAACAATAATGTTATTTTTTAAGTATTAATTTTATATCTTCTTCCATTCTATTAACTGAATGACTTTCATTTTTATTGAGAATGGGTGTTTTCCTCTGAAAAGTGTGGTGGTTATCCTGCTTTAGATTGTTATTTTATTATTATAGTAATTTGTATTAGTATGGGATCATTTTATAATATAGAATATGCTATAGTATTTGCATTGATTTTTTTAATTTCAAAAAATCTAAACTTATCAGTATGTTATGAACAGACAGCAAATATCAATTTTCTTTATTTGATTGTTATCAAAGTTAAAGTTTTTATTTGGGGACATTTCTTTCTTGTGCCTCATTTTCACTTTAAATATTTGGCATAAAAATGCATGTTTATTAAATATTTCATATTATTCTACAACAATAAACAAACACGATGCATATATTTTTGTTTCATTTTAATAAATAAAAGTTAATAAACTTGACCATAATGTAAGCCATGGTGTAGATTCAATCACACATTATACAAAAGTTATTGTATATTTTTATTGCTTGCCAAAATTGAAATGGTGTTAGGAATTTTTCAAATATTTTAATAATTATAAAGCAAATATCAGACTATCAAACAGAATTTGATAGATTTATCACAAATCCACATTTGTTTGTTCACATTTAAAAAAACTTAAACATATTATAAAAGATTATTTACAATAACATAATTGGTGATGTTTACATTCATTGTTCTTAATTGCACCTCAGTTTTTAAATATTTATAAAATTCAATAATTATTTTTTTTCAGAATATTATTCATTTATAAAATTAAGTTAAAAAGAAATCAAGCCCAATTCATAGAGATTTAGAATAAAGTAAAGATTTACAGAAATAAAAAGTCGAGCATTTCCAAAAATTTCCACCAGGTGAAACAATAATAAATGTCACAATTCAAATGGTTAATATTATTTATATATTGATAATTAGCTACATATTTACTGAAAAACAATGGAGAATTTTTATTCCCTCTTACATTTTTATTAATTTCTTTTATATAAATATTGTTTAAAATTTCTCTTAAAGCTCTTCTGAATCATAATGTTTTTTATTTAAAAAATTCTTTATTATACTTAAATCATTACAACATAATTCTACTCATTTTGCTAATATATGAACAGGGATGTTTATTTTATTATATCTTTAATATATTCTTATAAAGTTAAATTTATTACTTTCTCTATACTTAAACATATATACACTAATACTATGTTTATTTTTATAAATGTTAAATTTCTATGTTCAAAATTAGCATTAGATATTAAAAATAAAAATAAAAAAATAAAATCACCTTTATGTGCAATTCTAAGCAATATTTATATGAATGAATTTGATAAAAATATAACCGGGAATAAAAATGCTCCATTATTTTCCAATAGATGTGTAGATGATTAGCTGATGATTTTTCATAAAAATGAAAAACATGAAACAATTTATTAATTACATTAATGGGGTGGAGCAAAATATAAAATGTATTCTTGAAAAATAAGATTAATATTATTGCTTTTCTGGATAGAATGTTTCAAAAAGAAATGAAAAATGGTGTATTGAAACAAATAATTTAAAAAAAAATAATATTAAAAATAACATAACAAATTTTTTCTGCAATGTTGATAATAAAAATGCAAAAGTTGTTATATATATATTCAATCAAAGATTATTGGGAAGGACTATAATATATTGTTACAAAATATATAATAATCAAAATTGAAGACATTAATAAAGAATCATTTCCCAGTACAAATTATTAAAAAAATATTGAACCAATAGAGTATAAAAAAATAAAATTGGAAAAAAATATAAAAGAAAATAAAAAAAGATATATGAGAATAAAAAGAAATAATAATACTATTGTGAATAAGTTTAATAAAATAATAAATAGAATTAATAGGAAATATAAAAAATCATTAATATAAAAAGTAGCAATAAAATATTACTTCAGCTTACTCATTTCTGTCTCAGCTGCATACATTTTTTTTTTCATAACAGCTTTGTCAGTTACTGTCAGCTTTACTGTATGACAGATTCAGTTGATAGTGCTTAATAAATCTTTATCCATTTTTTTTCTGTCCAATATCCTCACTTATGAATTACATCAATTAGGAGGTGTGAATCTTTGACTAGAAAACACTTCTTTTCTGTGAGCCATCATTTACATTTCTATTTCATTATCAAGCTGAAGCCCATTTTTGAAACATATGTTTTCAATATAAGGTACTTTGCTTGTAGAATCATGTAAAACTGAAATCAATTTATGTTTTATAAATTATAGTATCCTTAGTTTTTAACAACTGTAGATACTTTTATCCTGTTTCCTGGAATAGTTTAAAATTAATATAAATATTACTTAACTTAATCACATGAAACAATATTGTGTAAGGTTTTTTTTTTTTTTCAAATTGGACTACATCCTAAAGATCCAAATAATGTTCAATGATCGTATGTTCCTCACTGATGAAAATTATTTTCCAAAAACTTATTTGAAGATACTGGATAGGATAGCACTGAATAGTGATTTATTAAATACTATCATCTACATCTGTCAATTCATTAATAAAGCTTATAGTAAGTGTTATAATTGTTGTGAAAAAAGTATGTTGCTATATAAAAATCATAAAATAGATGATAAACATAAAAAATAATAAAGATATTACATTACAGAGTATATGTAACACATTACCAGCCATATTTAATAATAAATGCAAAACAAATATATAGGAGAAACTAAACATTTTACAAAAATTGATTAGATATATCATATATTAGATTATACATCATCTATATTTATATGTGTATAGAAAACAATACACAAATTTACAGAAGGCTTTTGCAAAAATAATATTTATTGTACACTAATATTACTGAAGAATGTTAACTATGAAAATGATTGGACATTTAACACTTTGCATGATCAATTCATTTAAAAATGAAGTGGCTTGATGTCACTCTAAATCGGTCACTTTTCATACTACGATTACGATTTTGGGCTCTTTTTAAAGATTAAAAAAAGTTCTGTAAGATGCTGCCCTCTCTTGAATTATTTTACAAGTAAAAATCAATAAAAATGGCCTTATACATCTAACAAAGAAAAAATAATGCCACTTCTTAAATCTTATTGGCTATTACATTTTGACAACAAAGAAAATGGCTGTCAAAAAGTAAAGAGTTATGATCTGTTTTTGTTTCATTTCGAAAATGATAAACGAATGTTTTAGACCATTTTAACAGTAATTTTTGACAAATTATAAATTATTTTGATAAAATATGCTAAAAATAAAATTATTTTAGAAAAATAGTTAAGACTTTAACAAAAATTATTTACTTTTTCTGCAACTACAATTGGCAAAGAAAATCACGTTGTTAGCAAAAGGTTTTGATTGGTGAGTAAGATTTTGTTTTACATTTTCCGCTAACAAAAATTTATATAATTATATAATAACAATTTATTTTTGAAAAAACTTTCATTCATTTTTATAACCTGACAAATTATTAATATACTTTTTACAAACAAAACTAAAGTGGATATAATATTAAAAGATGAATATATTTTGATGTTTGAGTTTGTGAAACAATTTGATGTTTGAGTTTGTGAATTGACCAATTAAAAGTTTCGACTTTTACCTCATTCAACCAATAAAATAATCAGTGCTCAAAAGGTTAATACAGAACAGAGAGACATATGTTTATACCTTTAGCTTTCCTTCATGTAGAGCATGTTTTTAATCATTTATATCATAATACTTTAAAATGTTACTATAGATGGTCTTTATGTATACTTGATAGCTATTTTTGTATTTAATTATTTAAATTTATTGCTTGTTATTTAAATATATTTAAAACTCTTTACAAAGCCCATTTTTTGGAATGGGGAATGCTTGTATCTTTTTTGTTTGTACCAAATTCATTGTTGACTATTATCCAAGTCTTCTTGATTTTTAACTATACTAATAAAAATGATAAAACACACATTAAGTAGAAATTTGGAATTAATTTGGCATTATCATAAAATTATATCAAAGAGGTATTTAAAAAGAAAATCACTAAAATAAAATTACATATATAAATAAAAATAATATATGAGTGTAGATATATCAAATTTTGCATGAGAATATGTATATATTTAAGGATAATATACAAATATAAAATAAAACAATTAAGATAATATTAAGGCATAAAAAGTAAAATGACAAAATATAAAATATAATTTGATAATAAAGTATTATATAATTGTGTAGTATTTTTTACATAATAAAAAAATAGTAGTAATATGAAGATCATTAAAAATAAAAGATTAATGGTAATAAAAAAGTTATTAAGGCTAAAGATAAATAAGTTCAACATGTATAAAAATTTAAAAATAAAAAGAAAGATTTTTAGTTAATTATAAATATAATAGTTCATATAATATATACTATATGAAGCCAAAATATAAGATAATTCAATTTTCCAATTAAACATTTTTTAGACTTTTTAACATGTGAAGTAATTAGTGGTAGGTAAGTCGAAAAGATTTACAAAATTTAGAATTTATGGTCACAGAATAAAGAAAATAGAACAAGTGACATAGTATATATATTAATTAAAAATAAAAAGGAAATTAATTTAAAGAAATGCACTGATATTGCATAAAATATATAGTAAAATAATCTCAGAGATATTTTTTTAAATTTTTAAAACCTTAGTTTTCTAATTGATATAATGAACAATAATAATTAGACAATATTAAAAATATTTTAAAAAATATAATAGAATTTAATTAACTGTATTTGCACATATATATATATGCACACACAAGAATGATTATAATTCTATTTTATATTTTAGTTTATTTTATCTGATATTATTATATTATTTTATTCATTTCTTCATTTTATTTTATTTTTATTTGTTTTATTTGATTCACTTTATTATTTTTATTTTAGTTTAGTTAAAATATAGCTCTGAAAGAGACTGTAGGACAGACACAACATCATATTGTATACAAAATTTTACAATAGTGTTTAAAATAAAGTGTGTAGATGACATTTATATAAAATTATATGAGATATTATTTTATGTAGGGCAATGTTTTTTATGTAATGGTAATATTAGCGATTAAGCCAATGCACATGCACTTTAAAGATAAATTATAAATGAATACTCAATTTTTCCAGACATGAGATATAGTATTTTAGAAAGAATGGAATGAATCCACCCTTTCTTTTGACCCAAACATTTATGTCTAGGTAAATCTTAAGTGTGTGGAAATAAAAGCGTGAAGGTGTTCCATGATCACTTTAAATTACATTTGTTATGTTTAAAGAATGACACTTGTGAAATCTTTACAATTTACAAACCATCATTCTTTAGTTGAAATTAAACATATATAATGAGATATTATGTTATATAGTGCTATTATTTTTTTATGGATGATATTACAGTTTTCCTGACATCAAAATGCAGATACCAAAACTACAGATGATTTTAGAAGAATACTCAAATGAATTTAAACTATGTTTTAATCCAAAAAAAAAACACCAGCATGGACCATATTCATGGGAAGGCCATGTACATCCATTTTTCAGGGAAAGCCAAGCTCATTCCTTGGATTTCCATTCCATCTGGGGACTACTGGCATGAGATGTCATTTGCAGAACAAATTGAAAAATGAAACCCAGCAAATAGCAGATTCTCTAGCCAATAACCTATATGTCAGTATAATCTAAGATTTAATTAATTAACAGTTTGATGATGACTAAGATAGTTTACTTTATGCAGGTGGTTGCTTTCCCAAAGGCTTTTATCTCTAAAATTAAGACCATTTGCAATCAGCTTCTATGGTCAAGGAAAGTTGTGGCAATATCAATGGCAAAACTGTGTCAACTACTGAATAAAAATGGTTTGGGGTTACATGATATTGGTATTTTTGACAAACAAAGAATGAAAAAGAATATAATTGATATTGTTAAACAATTCCCTAAAATTAAGCAGCTCATAGAGGTCGTTCTAACTGATAAACCACCAATCAGAAAAATTATCATATTTTGAACAATTAATATATCATTGTAAAACAAAATCAAAAATTCGAAAGCAAATTATTAATAAGTACAAATACTGGGAAATTTATGGATTAATAAATGAAGATAATAACACAATTGCTTTGGAACAGATACTGGGAATTAATAATAAACAACTGGTTAAAAGGTATAAACGATGGGCCTTAGAACCAAAGTTTTTCAATTTTCTGATAAAACTTAATTTATCTTCATTACCTACCACAAATTTTATTTTCATAAAAGAGTGTATACATCAATTGATCTCTTTGTCGGTTATGCCATCGAGCTGAGGAAACCCTATCACATCTGATATATTACTGTGAGGGACTTAGGCAGATAAGAAATCTGATAACTAGCAATTACAGAAAGTCTAATGTAACAACGCATCACTTAGTTTCTGCATTTAGAGAGGGATTAACACCAAATGTCAGGTATCAACCTTTGTGCTACTATGCATACTGGTAATTGGTAACATTTCCTGAAGGCATCCAGCTACTTTTTCAAATAAACTTAAAATGATACAGAAAAGGGATAATACACTAGCCAAACCTGACATTTATGCAGCCACCTGGTCATTACTTAAGTTTAAATCAATGTTATAGTGACAAAAATGATATAACTTTTAAGAACCGGTATAGTGTGTTTTTTTTAAACCTGAAATCTTACAACATCAGTGAATTTTGGGAATAGGACACATTTAAACGAAACATAGGACCAAAACTTGAGAGTTAGCTCTAATAAGATCTTTGTAACACCAGTTTGAACATTGTAAGTTGGAAAAATTAAACATTATAAAGAAACTTAGAAGGATACATATATCAAATTAGCAACAAGAACAATTTGGCAACAATTTCCCCCCTCTGTTATAAGTGATTGATTTGCTAATGGGGTTCAAATGATAAATTATATTTGACCCATTTGGGACATAAAATAAAATGAAAATTGTGTTATAACATTTGGACTGTTGATCTAGTCAGAATGGACAATCCAGGATATTATATATAGATAAAAACTATGATTTAAGGTCATGTAAATCCAGAAAGAACTCTATCAAAAATGACAATGTAAATATTAAATTTGTAATCAACTTGTAGCAGTCAATTTACAATGTAACCCCTAATATTGTATTTTTTTGAGACAATAAAGGCCATTTGAGACATACTACTACTACTACTACTACTACTACTACTACTACTACTACTACTACTACTACTACTACTACTACTACTACTACTACTGCTGCTGCTGCTGCTGCTGCTGCTGCTGCTGCTGCTGCTGCTGCTGCTGCTGCTGCTGCTGCTGCTGCTGCTGCTGCTGCTGCTGCTGCTGCTGCTGCTGCTGCTGCTGCTGCTGCTGCTGCTGCTGCTGCTGCTGCTGCTGCTGCTGCTGCTGCTGCTGCTGCTGCTGCTGCTGCTGCTGCTGCTGCTGCTGCTGCTGCTGCTGCTGCTGCTGCTGCTGCTGCTGCTGCTGCTGCTGCTGCTGCTGCTGCTGCTGCTACTGCTGCTGCTGCTGCTGCTGCTGCTGCTGCTGCTGCTGCTGCTGCTGCTGCTGCTGCTGCTGCTGCTGCTGCTGCTGCTGCTGCTGCTGCCTGCTGCTGCTGCTGCTGCTGCTGCTGCTGCTGCTGCTGCTGCTGCTGCTGCTGCTGCTGCTGCTGCTGCTGCTGCTGCTGCT